>CAUYPK010102732.1:0-76000 GCA_963574355.1 Loris lydekkerianus
CCCTAGGATTCTTATGAAAATTGCATGAGTTGGTGCATGAGGACCCTAACACACCCACACCCTAGGATTCTTATGAGAATTGCATGAGTTAGTACATGAGGACCCTAATACACCCACGCCCTAGAATTCTTATGAGGATTGTATGAGTTGGTGCATGAGGACCCTAATACACCCGCACCCTATGATTCTTATGAGGGTTGCATGAGTTAGTGCATGAGGACCCTAATACACCCACACCCTAGAATTCTTATAAGGGTTGCATGAGTTAGTGCATGTGGAAGCACCTGTCTGGTGGTCATTTCCTAATGAATGGAGGGTGTTGATCTGAGTTTTGATAACAGAGATGTGACAGTGCAGTTGACTTGTTTTGATCTAATTGCTTTTGCTTCTAACACCTTATTGAATCTCAATTCTGTTATATAGTGCATTAAATTCTCCCTCTTTGAATCTAGTTTTGAATAATTTAAAATATTCAGAAGCAAATCTGTGTTTTAATTTACATCTTTCATAAAAGATCCTGGGGGAAGAATGGTGGCTGGTCCAGGGAGCCATCTTTACTCATGCCTTAGAGACCTCCATTTAGATAATCTATCATGAATAAATGTCCTTTGATCATAGATATAAACACATGTAAATCTACTGAACCTCACTTTTCTTCTAAAATATATACCGCATACGCCACCATGCGGGTTAAAGCAAGTAATACTGAGCCTGGAGTTGGCAGTTCATTAAGTCGACAGTGAAGTCATATGATCCCCCTGGTAGCTGCTTCTGCGCTAAAGGCCTAGGTTTCACTTTCTTCTCCACCTCAAATAATCTGATTATTTACCAATTTTAACTGGCCATTTTGCTTCAGAATAAAAATATGGTATTTCAGCTAATGGTTAAAATGGAAATGACACTGCTCTCTCGCCTACTTCACAGGGTAAAGGTGAGCTTACTGGGAAATGCCTTGAAATGTCCAGAAGGCGACTGGGACCACGGAGCTCCCTGAGTACTTACATGTGCCGGCCACCGTAACGGCTTATGTAGGTTTCTCATTGAATTCTGATTGTAATCCTCATTTCACAGATAAGACATAGACAGCCTTCAAATCTTGCTAACGTCACAAAGCAGGGCCAGAATTTGAGCCCTGATCTACCTGATTTCGAAACACATCGTGATGGCTGGGCACAGAGCTTCACCCCTGTGATCCCAGCCCTCTGGGAAGCTGAGGTAGGTGGGTACTTGAGCTCAGGAGTTGGAGATCAGCCTGAGCAATCGTGAGACCCCATTTGTTTTCTAAAAATAGAAAACAAAACTAGCTGGGAGTTGTGGTGGGGTCCTGTAGTCCCAGCTACTCAGGAGGCTGAGGTAAGAGAATCACTTAAGTGCAAAAGTTTGAGGTTGCTGTGAGCTATGATGCCACAGCACTCTAGCAAGGGCAATAGAATAAGGCTCTGTCTCAAAAATAAATAAATAAATATCAGACTTTAAAAAAAGAAAACAGAATAAAATTAGCCAAGTGTTGTGGCGGGCGCCTATAGTCCCAGCTACTCAGGAGGTTGAGGCAGGAGAATCACTTGAGCCCAGGAATTTGAGGTTGCTGTGAGCTGTGGTGATGCCACTGTGCTCTAGCTGGGGAGACAAAGTGATACCCTAATGTCAAAAAAAAAAAAAATCCTCATGCACACACAAATTATGACCTATCACCTCTCCCAACACAATCATTTCCAGCAGATGTGAGGTTCAGACGCAGCAAACCATCCTCTTCTCTGGGTTCCCCGCTGAACCGCCCTCAGCCCCCCCACCCCCACCCCCGCCAGACAGCAGACCCGATGAGCTGTGCGCCAGCATCCTCCTCCTCCAGCACGCGCCGTGTGAGGCCACAGTTCTCCAACGACAGCTTCTCCAGCAGCCTGAAGTCCACGTCGTTCCCGATGCCGATGGTGAAGATGCAGACGCGGCCCCGGGCCGCCTCCCTGGTGTTGTTGAGAATCTTGAGGGTGTAGGTCTCCCCGACGGTGGGCTTCCCATCTGTCAGGAAGACGATGAGGGACACGCTCCGGTCGTACACGTCACCGTGGGCCATGTAATCATTGAGCAGCCCGATGGCCCGCTGCAGGGCCCCGTTGATGTCTGTGCCTGCAGGACACCAACACAGTTCAGCTCGCACCTGGACTTGGACTTCATTACCCCAAGTGCCCCTTCAGGTCTGCAGCCAACGCTCACCCCTTCAAGCATGACGTGGAGTGAAGAAGCCACCAGCACAGACGGGGTGAGGCTACGCCACCTGTCTAGACACCAGGCATGTGTTTGTTAATAAATATAAGTGACTCAGGATTATCTCCTTGTAATAAAAACCTTCTCTGAAAGGTACGAGATGATACATTGGCTTAAAAATCTCTACTACCTTAACAACGATGGTTTCTGTCCCCTTTTCTGAAAACGGTTTTAACAAGAGCAGGAATATGTTGGGAATGGGTGGCAACAAGAATTTGGGAGAGTCACAGAAGAGAGAAAGGGGCACAGAATGAATGGGAGGGCAGCTGGAGAAGCCAGACGCCTTCGACTGCTGCGCAGGCCCGGAGGGCTCCGGTCAGAGGCCTGGTGACGGGTGACCTTGGCTTCTGTTCTTTCCGCACTTCCTGGCCTTTTGCGATCACCTCTATTGGAGAGAACCCCGTAAAAGGGGAGGGCATTAAATACTTAACCTCCTGGCCTGCCCTTGCTTCTTTAGAGGTCCCTGTCATGAGCACATTTGATTAAAGCTGTGGGGCTGGTGTCCACAGCAGGGGCCAAACAAGTATTTATTTGCTTGGTAGACAAGAGATAAGTGAGTGGTTGAGGTTGAAACCACCAGCTATGACGAGGCTTCTGGATTAGCTAAGAACTCCACGCTCCCAAGCTACCCCTGTCCAACCACCATGAAAACAAGAGTCCTTACTGTAATGTCAACACGTATTTCCTTTAGTTTTTTTTTTTTTTTTTTTTAATGGCTTGAGATAAAATGTACATACTCAAAATCACCCATTAAAAGGTGGGAAGTGATGGTTAGTAAAGCCGTAGAGTTCTGTAGCCATGAGTACATCACCCCCATCCTGACTACAGTGACTTTACCTGCAAAATTGACCACATTGACGAGAACAGAATCATCTCCCACATTGCTTTACATTTCCCAGAATTTCTGGCTAAAAGAGTAGGAGGTCAGGCAGTTAAGCTCACAAACTCCTCCTAGAAAGTGCTACACACGTCTCTGCTGAGTATTACTATCGTCACCTACGAAGCACCCCCCTTGGCCACCTGGTGACAGTGGTGATATTCAGCAGTGAGGTGTGTATTAATTTTTCTAGGACGAGTTCACGAACTTAATTGTCAGACCTTGTACAATAACAGCTCTGATGGCTCATTCCAGGAATAGTTCCAAAATGGCTCTGAAGGCTGGACTAGGTAGGAGCTGGCATTGGTGCATAGCTTCCCTAATGAGTGTGACGAAAATGTTCATAATTCTCACTAAAATGCACAGAGTCCACACGGAAGGGAAGGTTACAGCCGAAACAGTATTTTTTCCCATGGCCACGGGATCCTTAATTTGCCTCTCTCAGCGCCCAGTCTACTCTCACGTTGCCTCTGGACATGTGGGCTGGGCTTGCTGGGGTTGGTTTCTCTGTAATATACTCACAGTGGTGCCAAATCTCTTGGCGCACCATACAAGCCAAGGCCAAGGGACGGATTAGCTTTCCTGACTGCGCGGACACCAGAGGCCCCACAGGGCTCAGAATCAGGCCTAGGCTAATCCAGAGCATCTCCCATCCCCTCAAAAACTGGGACAAGCTGTCACCAAAGAACTCCAGTGCACCAGCAAGAGAGATCACTCAATTGTGGGTGAAAATAACAGCCCCATCTGATGTATGGGAAGGACTTCCCACCTGCTGGGACCGGTCTCAGCACTTTAAATATTTTAACTCATTCCATTCTCGTAACAACTCCACTGCTATCCCATTTTACAGATGAGGCATAAGAGGTTAAATGGTTAGCAGAAGCCAGGGCCGTATTCAAATTCTGACTCCCAATCCTGCTGCTACACGTTTTAGATGAGGGAAGACTCATTTGCTGTTCACCTGCAGAGGTAAAGGGAACCCAGGGGGTTTCTAAGGTTTGGATTCCAGAGGAACATAACACATAGCAGCTGTCTCCTGACGCTGTTTATCACCCTGCCCAACACACATGCACACCCCATTCTAATGATGAGAAGCACCATTAAAGTAAATTCTTCCATCTGCAACAGTCCTCCGAGCAAGCACCACGTGTCAGAAACCTCTCTAGGAGCTCCAGCCTGCAGAAAGCCAAGGAGGAACATCTCCCCTCAGGGACTTCAGAGTCCTGCCAGCTTCCTGCTATAGAGTGCTGTCATAGTATTAAATCTCATCTCCTATTTCTCCCATCAAACTATAAAAAAGTTCCTAGAAGATGCTGTTTCAGAGACTATTAGATCTCATCCTAAATCAAAGTACCAGTCAGACAAGATCAAGTTGCAAATTAAGTTCATTTGGGAAATCAGGGCTGTGTCTTGGATGGGTAGTTGTGAATGTGGCAGTTCCCAGGTTACAGACCTCCCACTTGTGTACAACTCGCACTTACAAATGGAGGCAGTTACAGTAAGTCCCTGAGTTACATCTGACGGATGTAAGACCTGAACTTAGGAATGAAGACTACTACAGGTAACAGGTAAGTGCACCTGTTCCAACTTACATACAAAATCAACTTAAGAACAAGCCTACAGCATTTACCTTGTTTGTAACCCGGGGACTGCCTGTATATGATCCCAGATGGGAGAAGACTAGACCGACAATTTTGTTTGCAACTATGTGAAATTAACTGTGACAACTCCAAGAGATGATGTCTCTGACAAGGGCCTGTAAGGAAGCGGGCAGGCTCAGTTCCCCTAAACTCCCCAAACTGAGCACCGCTCCTGTGCCCACTGTACCAGCGACACAGTCCCAGGGAGACTTATGCCTGGAGTTGAAGAAACGTACATCTAGCACAACCAGTGACACACTGCTCTGATCCTCAAATCTGCTCAGGACCATTACAGCCTTCTCTGTCCTCTCTGACCATTCTGCCCACTTCCCTGGACACCCTCCCCAGGCGAGCGTGCCGTGACTCAGAGCTCAGCATCCTCCTGTCCCACTCCACACCCAGGATGCACGTTCCGCTGGCTGTGCAGCTGCCCTGCCAAGTAGGCTAAACATTCCGCATGGCGGCTCCTCACCTGCCACTGCCCAAGGTGCACTCAGAACAACAGACCATCCATTTGGCTCTACTTCTTCCCCCCAAATAATCTACAAAAACAACCTCACTTTTGTAACAACAAAATGTTTTGTAACAGGATCCATAAGATAAACTAGGGGAGCCTCCAAATACCTCCCAGGTATCTTTCCCATAATCAAACCAATCTGGCCCTGGGACAGGAGAATTTAGGTGTTCAGAGAAACCCAAGCACCTGGGAATACTCTCACCTGCTGCCTCCTTTCCCACGACCAGCGTCAGCTTTCAGATCCCTGACTGTTAGCAAAATATTAGTTTCTGATCACGTCAAAGCTCCTGTGAAAAGGAGGAATGGTTTTTACCTCCAGTGGGGGACATGTGGTGAATGTAGACTTTGCCGTCCCTGATGTGGTCCGGGGTGACTGGTATCACGTGGTCCTTCCACACTCTGATCCGGTTGGAGAATCCAATGATGCTGAAACGGTCCTGGGGCCGGAGGTCGTGGAGAATCGTGAAGAGGGCATCCTTGGTCTAGGCAAGTACAAAACCAAGACCAGTCCCATCAGTGCACTTGTCTCTTGGCCGGGAAAATGCCCACCGGGAGCAATCTCGGGGTTCAAATTCAGCATCTATTCTGTGCAAAGAACTTGGTAAATGTCAAGGAACTTATCTCCTAGCTGAGGGATCAAAATGGCATAAAAATGTTAATAGTTGCATAATGAGATACGAATAAGTGTTTACTATAAGAAATGTTCCATGCTGTCACGGCCATGGTGTGTGGGCCTCCATATCGTCACCGTCCCCATTCTCTTGGCCTGAAATGTTCCTCCCTCCTGCCTTACCCCTGCCCCCCTATCTTGCACCTGACAAGCCCCTTTCTTCAAGACCTAGAGTAGCGTGCTAAATTCTCTATTTGAACCTGTTCTAACCTCTCTGATGAGAGCTGATCATCCCCTCCCCTGGGCTGTCACTGTCCTGTCACAAAGTGCACGTCACAGTAGTGACTACCCTATGTCTCTTCCCCTGACGAGGCCGTGAGCTCATCACAGGTGCGTCCCTTCACGCTCATATCACCTGGTGGCACACAGGAAACCAGACACAGGTGCAGGGAGAAGGGCTGAATGAACATTTAATGCATTATAAAAATTAAAGGTGCAAATGCAGACTAGCACAGGAATCGAAAAGATTACAAAACCCCTGTGGACCAGCACAAGAGGAAGGTGAAGAGGAGGCTTGAAGGATTTGGGCAGCTTGAGAGATTCAGAGGATGTTCTGGAGAGAAGCAGAGAAGGGTTTGAGCAGAGCCAAGAGGGGAGACCGGTGAGTCTGGGGGTGCTGACTCGAGGGAAGGGGTGCTCTGAAGTCAGGTGCTTGGAGAGAAGAAAGAAGCCACCTTGCCTGCAAACAAAAGTGCTCTAGGTGCACGACTAGAGTTCTAGAATAATCTACCAAATGTCATGAGCAAACACCATCTTCCCCAAACAGTGCTGCTAGATATTTAAAGAGACTGAGCATATGAGGCCAGCAACTTCCATTGCATGATGGCCATGACAGCAGCATCTGGCACCTTCTCACGTGGCTAGGAGCACTGGCTGTCACACCGAGGCTGGGTCCGTCACTGACTCCCAGGGCACCCGGGGCCTATACAGGGAGCCCCACCATTTCTCTCTCACTCTGATCCACTGTGCCCAGCTTATCCCCTCTGCAAAACAGGAGCAATAAGAGAACCTGCTCCTCCAGGCTGTCACGAGGGTGACGTCAGGATCTGGATGAAAAGCATTTCAAACAGGGCCAGGCGCTCAGCTGATGCTGTAAACGTCGAGGGCAGTAGAGGAGCCACGACTTCCAGAAAGTATGCCAGGGGGCCCCACTGCTGCTCTGAAGACACTCTGTAGGCCTTTCCCAGAGTTTAGACACCATGGCCCAGTGTCACTGCCCGGGCTGAGAAGGTTCAGACCTTCTACCCCTCTAGCTAGTGACGCAAGCATGATGTTGGCACCAGTTCCCTTCTGGGTCTTCCCTCTTCCTCACCCCTCAGACTCCCTGTCAGTCCTGCATCCAGCTGTTCACACTCATATCCCCGCATCCGACTGGCTGCTCACGCGCACATCCTGTCTCTACTCCGTGACGTCTATGCGTGACACTCTTTCCTGCAGGGTCTAGGAAACAAAGAGTCCAGCCCAAACCTGCGTTCACCTAAATCCTCCCATCCACCAATGCAGGTCATGTTCCTCCACCTCCCACCATTTCCTCAGTCCCACGTGGAGAAAGCGGGTGAGCTTCATGGTATCACCAACAGGATGACGTCAGTGGTGACGATACGATGATGACACTTACAGCTGGCGTCTGCTGGGCGCTTGACCCTGGGTGCACATCTCCTTCCTGTCAAGTGACTGACTCATCTACTCCTCCAAGTCCCCTGATAAAGTGACTACTGGTGTCCCACCGTACAGGAGAGGTGACTGAGGTGCAGAAGGGACGCACATCATGGCCCACGGCAGCCTGGATTAAAACGTGGGGAGTCTGACTCTGGGGCCCACTCTTGCACCAAACGCAGTGGAATCTGCAGCCTCCACTGTGCCGGAGCTGAGAATCCTCTGGTCATCACCCTGACGGTGTGCAGCGTCTCTGGGGACCTCTTCCAGCTCCCCGGGTGTTGATGGGCTCTGCTTATTTCTGTGTTTCTTTTGCTTTGTTTCTGGGACAATGAATGGACCCATCTTCTGCCACATTCTTGAAGAAGGCACTTGGTGACCCCAACACCCCCAGGGAACAGAGCAAGGAACAGATTTCATGAAACCCATCCTCTCACCCTAAGGAGCATTGCTCCTTCCTGGTTCTTCCAGGAGGAAAGACTAGCACAGGACATGCTTGTGTCCACTGGTGGCCTGGGAGACCTGGCCATTCCCCTTCCTCCCTCACTCCTTTCCTCTCCCCATCCTAACCCTAACTCTGGTTGCTCCCAGGGGTCTCTGTGAGGTGGTTTCCTGTCCTTTCTCTGGTCTGGCTCCCATACCAGGAAATGCATCGGAGCATCCTGTGAAAATAAACAGAATCCACCCTCAAAATGGGCCAACTCTCTCCAGGAGACACTGTAAGGTCCGTGGCCATCTCCTGGTGTCCCCAGGTAGCTCAGACTCGACACGCTGAGACTGCAACCTCGTCCTCTGCCTGGAGCTGCTCTCACCCCGGGGGTGACACCCTTAGCTGGGGCTCCAGGGCAGAATCCCAGAAGTCAGGCCACCTCTCCCTTCATCCTTCAGTGCCAACCCTGGAATTCCAACTCCTCTTCCTGAGTAACCCTGTGGCCATAATCTGAGGGGTTTCCTAATACCAAAAAAAAAAAAAAAAAAGAAAGAAAAATAAATTCGTTTTTCAAAAGATCAGAAGAAAAACCTATAAAATTCACATCATCCTGCCCTCCTGGAGCACCACGCTGCGCTTCACAAACTTCCCGTGTATGCGTCTGGGTTTAGAGAAATGGGGGAATAACTCTGGACAGTTTCCACGTCCCGTGTCCCACGCAGTTTCCACCTCAGCAGCTGAGTGTCCCACACTTCATCCTCACAGTGCGCCCCAGTCCACGGTGCACACACCACGCTTCCATGTTTTGAATATTTAAGCGGCTCTGCTACTCTCCCGTCCTCATGCCCTTGACTCTGGCCTTAGTGATAAATTCCCAAAAAGGGAATTGGAGTAACAAAAGGCTTGCACTTGGGAAGGACTTAGCATGTCCCCATGTTGCCACCAGAGGTAGATTTTCAGCCTTCCTCTCTTAAAAACCTGCTCCAGCCCCTCACTCACTGCCCTTGACATAAAGCTCAAATGCTTTTTAGATACAAGATCCTCCATAAAGTAAGTGGTCCCAGTGGAACTTCCCAGCTTCATTTCCTGCTATTCCCCCCACCCCATCCCCACCGCAGACTCTGAGGTCTAATTTCCCCGAGCACCCGAACCCCCTGACCACATCTGCTTTGTCAGAACTTCCTGCCGCTGCATAAGTTGCTGACCCCTCTCCCCCCACGGAACCACAGTCGTCCTTCAGGGTCCCCGGACGTGTCCCTCCTGTGTGACACCCTTCCTAACTCAGCTTGAAGACAGGTGGCAGCTCCGTCCCTTGTGCCTCATCCAGCTCAGCTGTCACTGCTGTTCAGGCTCCTGCCCACCTCACAAACGGTGCATCTGCTGTTCCCTTTCCCTGCAACACCCTTCCTGTTGTCCCTTCTCCTGCAGTTGAGTTTCCACATCATGCCCCCCAGCCGGACCCACCCTTGCCTTCTCGACACTGACATCTGTGTGTGGCATGGCCTGGCTGTGCTCTGCTCCCGAGGGCAGGGACTTCTTGCATTCTATCATTCTAGATTTAATATGCTCTACTTTCTCATCCTATATTGCATATTTAATACTTAGTGGTGGCTGGCATGCAAGAGACACCTGATAAGCAAGTCCTGACACGTGAAGGGGGAGTGAATTGACCCTCTGCCACACTAGAGAGGGAGGTCCTTCCAACAGCTGTCCCCTCGGTCTCCCCTCCCAACACAACACTTTGCACATTATAGGCTTTTAGTAAATATCTGTTGTTTAGTGAGGAAGTGAGAGAGGCAGAGAGAGTGGGGAAGAGAGGGACACGGGGACAGACAGGACACAGAGAGAGACTCTGTGACTGTTGTTCAGAGGATGTGAGGGAGACACGACCATTGTGGGGAAGCTGAGGCAGGTGCTCCTGAGATGGGTGATGGGCAGGAAGTTCCGAGCTCCTGATGGACTGTGCAGCAGTGACCAGCAACTCAGAAAATCACACGCCGCAGACACGGTGGGCAGCCCAGCACCAACGAGGGGGCCTTAGCCAGGGCACTGGGCCCTTTTCAGGCCAGGTTCCTAGTCCTGCCCACCTGGAGGCAGCACCTCCTGGGGTGAGCAAAGGCTGGGCTCAGGGTCCTCCCTGGCCTCCCCTGGAGGTGTCTGCTCCCTGGAAGGCCTGAAGGTGCAGGGCTGCGTGGGGAGGGACAGCACTGTGGAGTGAGGCAGGCCCCAGCATCCAGGCTGCAAGGCAGTGAAGGGGAAGGGGACCTGTGTGCTGCTGGCGTCCTCAGGCACCCTTAACAGTGTGAGGACCTGGGGGAATAGGGATGGCTGGCTCCTGTGCTGGTATTTTCCCCGTGGTGACAAATATTGTGCTTTAGGAGAGTTGTTCTGGCCCCACCCACCCCCAGTTCAGCAGCCACAGGCTCATGAGACCTTGTAAGGCCACAGCTGGGACTTGTCCTTAAGTGCCCCAGGGAAGGCGGGCGGAGTCTGGCTGCTCCATCCCCACTCCTGGATGGTCTCCTGCCCTGGTCCCAGAGGGGCCACCAGAAGCTGCCACTGCTGCGGCTTCCTGCAGCCGCCAGCCAGCTGCGTTAACCCTTGACTCGCCCTCCCATCCCTGTCCAAGCTGAGTACCAGCAGAAGGTGGGAGGAAAGACTTGTCCATGCGGGGGCATGCTCAACAGCTCACCACGCCCAGCCCAGCCTTCTGCACGCTGTGCAGAGGCCAAAGGTGCACAGAAGCCCAGAAAGCTCACTCAGAGAACAGGGAAGGGACATTCCAGGCAGATCAGAGGCAGAGGAAGTAGAATCCAAGGCTGCCCAGGGGCCCTAACCTCCCTGAAGGTAAAGAAAACCCCCAGGGACTGAACTAGGTGCCTGCCAGGGTCCCTGCTGACCCTGAGACTGTGTGATGGGACCAGGAAGAGCTGCAGATATGTCCGGTGCAGATGACAGACAAGGTGGCAGCCACCCGCCTGCCCAGCACCCCTTCCTCCTGGACACCCGGAGTATCCCTTTTCCTGGACTTCTCCCCCATTCTCAAAGCTCCCTCCCGCAGGGCAGCCCTCCATGCTGCAAAGAGGCCAGTGTGCTCAAGACGAGTGCCCCAAAACAGTGATGCCCCCAAATCTATCTGTTTATAGGCGATCACAGGAGACCACAGAAAGGTCATTCAAAGGTCATAGAAAGGTCTTCTTTGCAAATCTTTTAAAGTGAGCACCAGAATCTGTGAGCACAGAGTTCCCATACTGACATCACAAGAGATCTTTTAAAAAATTCCAGATTGTGTTTGGTTAGAGGGAGGGTGTTTTTTAAGGTACTCTGACACAAGTAATAAACAGAAAAGATGCATTTCTTACTTTTTAGGTAATGAGGAAGTACGTTGGCTGGCTGTAGGCATCAGACAAGGGCCCTTCTAATCCTTATTATTTAGAATCACAAAGGGGAGGGATCATCCTCCTTTAAAACTATCTATGGTGATGGATTCCTTTTCTTACATGTACTTTCCTTGGGTTTAAAGAAGAAAAGTATTTCTTTTGAAAACATAGTCTTAGAAGTTCATTCCAGCTCTGCCTTGGGTTTACTACTAAGTCTCTTAATCTCTGTTTAAATTCTTCCAGGCACAAGGCAGACATAAATAAATAAAAGTAAACTCTCTGTTTCAGAGTCTCCCTCCACTCGATGTGGTTGGCAATGGTCCTTGATCTTCAGGGAGGAAAATGAGACCCTCTCTCCTAACAGTGTCTGCGGAAGGCAGAGCTGGACACTGGACACCCGGCCTCCTGTCCACTCTTGTGCCACACACCCAGCGATGGAAGTGTGGGGGGACACTGTGTCCTGTGCAGACAGGGCACCTCCACGGGCCACACCAGAACCAAGGATGAGACCCTCCCGGGGGACCCTCCCTGTCTCGGTCCAGCCCTCAGAGGAGGCAGCATTCCCCTCTGCTCCACGTGGTGGATGGCCAGGAAACACTTCCCCAGTGGACAAGCATTGTCTACAACCACAGAAGGGAAGCTAGTGGAGCCCCCGAAAGAGTCAGCTTCAGCCACCCGTGCCCCCGCTTCCGTGCCTGGCACCCAGCACCACACACAGCTTCCCTCAAATATCTCTGTGTCTGTGTCAAACCACACTCCACCGGAACTAACTCTCACACAAAAGGCTTTTGTATCACAGACCCTAGGTTGTCCGACATAGGATGAGAGTAGCCAATGGCGTCATGGGTGAACCCAAGTTCAAGGGAAGTCCGTATTGGGCAAAACTGAGCAGACTATTCTCCTGAGAGGTCCACCTCCCACCCACCCCTGACCCCACACCCTCCCCGCTGCCTCATCTAAAGTGTTTGCCAAAGAGTTGACATTTTCTTCATGTGAAGTTGGTCCACATAGTCCTTTTGAATGAGCCCAAGAGAAAGGTCTAAGACCAATAGCGTAAAATAACCCAACCAAGAAATCAAACACATTCTGAAAGTCTGGTGTGAGCCACAGAAGAGAATCGGTATCAGGAAATACACACCCTTAGGATGACCCTGAGTAACACTAGAATGTGAGCCAGGCCAAGACGATGACCGATGACCGCAGCGGCAGGCCAGCCCCACCCTCCAGACGGCAGGCAGAGCCACACAGAGGGGAGGGGGCAGCGTGTCCCCACTGTCCTCTGTCCTCCCATTTCCCTCAGAGCCCTCCCTGTTTCAGCAGTCATCAGGGCCCTTCGCTGGGTGACAGAATATATGGCTGTAGTCATTCCATCTGAAGGGATAGACAGAAACAAAATCTGTCAGGACTCCATCAAAGTTTGCAATGACAGGTTCTCACCGCAACCTTCAACTCTCCATCTGAGCATGACGCATCCATCACACCAGCCTCAGATCTGTCACTCCCTAGAGCCCCAGACACTTGTCCACGGCATGCTCCTAAGTGACCTTGGAGTCACCGTCATGGCTAAAACCAGAGTGGCTGTGACTTGCCAGTGGATACGGCCAGTCCATGGGTACTGACTTCACTTCCATGGAAGTGCCTAGGGCATTTCAAGATCATGACAACTTATTCTGTAAAAGTAGTGTGAACTTACATGACACTCTGCAGGTCTTTGCACGGTTTGAAGGAAAGTTTTCTGAAATCTTATCATGACTGACCCTTCAAGAAACCAGATTTTTTATAAATCCCAACTTTAGGAGGAAAGCAATTAAATTGAGTGAGAAAGACAAGTCCTCAATAATATATTTCTTTCTATATCTTTGTTACCCTTAGAAATATTTATGTAGCAACAGCACGGCTGCAGAGAGGAAACTAAAACATACTATTAAAAAATGCGGACTACATCACAGTCAGCCTTGCATGAGTCCACTTACACACAGATTTTCTTCTTCCTCTGCCCCAAGAGCACAAGACTAATCCTTCCTCCTCCTTAGCCAACTCAGAATGAAGATGACAAGGAGACCTTTATGACAGTCCACTTCCACATAATGAATGGTCAGCACATTTTCTCTTCTGCATGATTTTCTTTGTAACATTTTCTTTTCTTCAGCTTACTTCATTATAAGAACAGAGTATACATGATACATGTAACAGACTAGATATGTGTTAATCAACTGTTTCATCAGAAACAAGTCAACAGGAGGATATTCCTAGTCAAGTTTTGGGGGTGTCAAAAGTAAGCAGTGAGATCTCACCTATGGTGCATATTGCAAAGGTATGTGTTAAATCTATTAAGAGTAGAGTATAAATGTCTTTTTTTTTTTAGAGAAAAAGTCTCACTTTGTCACTCTCTGTAGAGTGCTGTGGTGTCACAGCTCACAGCAACCTCCAGCTCTTGGGCTTAGGCGATTCTCTTGCCTCAGCCTCCCAAGTAGCTGGGACTACAAGGGCCCACCACAATGCCTGGCTATTTTTTTGTTGTTGTTGCAGTTTGGCTGGGGCCGGGTTTGAACCCACCACCCTCAGTATATGAGGCTGGAGCCCTACTCACTGAGCCACAGGTGCCACCCAAGTATAAATGTCTTAACACAATAATTAAGTAAGTGAGGTGAAGGCTATGTTAACCTGTTTGATGTAAGCATTCCAAATTGTATGTAAAATCAGCACATTGTATCCCATAAATGCATTAATATACACAGTTATGATTAAATTAAAAAATTGTTAAGAGGAAAAGACAAGTCGTATGTGGATTATCAAATTTGTGGGGAGTCGGTGTCCCTAACCCCCAGGTTGTCTAAGAGTCAGCTGTGTAAGCTGACATACCCCACTTCGAGGGATCGTGAAAATTCACTAAGGATACCAATGATAGCACAATTTCTAGTTCCTTCTTCAAGCCACTCTGCTATAAATATCTCCTGAAAGAAGTCACACTGTACAATTTATATTAAAAATAAAAATTCTCTACTGTAATTGAAGAGAACAGAACCAAAAAAGGTGTCTCTGTCAAATTTGGGTCATCTTGTTGAAAAAAATTAAAACTATTTTCCTTTTTTATAATTTTTTTTATTTTTGTTTTTATTTATTTGTGTGTTCATTTTTGAGTCAGAGTCTCATTCTGTAACTCTGGATAGAGTGCTGTGGTGTCATAGCTCACAGCCTCTAACTCTTGAGCTCAAGGGATCCTCCTGCCTCAGCCTCCCAAGTAGCTGGCACTATAGGCACCCACCACAATGCCTAGCTAGTTTTTATTTTTTTAGTAGATATGGGGTCTCCCTCTTGCTCAGGCTGGTCTTGAACTCAAGGGATCCACCATCCTGAGCCTCCCAGAGTCTAGGATTATAGGCCTGAGCCAAGTGCACAGCCAACAATAACTATTTTTCTATTAAACAAAATGTTGTTTTTAGAAAAATAGGAGAAGGTAATAAGCTTTCTTTATATAAATGGAAAATTAGGGCTCAAAGTCATTACATCTTCCAGTATTTTAAAACTAGATGCTATATAGTAATTTGAAATTTCACCTAGAAGTAAATCTAGAAAATACTGTTCTTTGCACTCAACATTTTAATGTTCATACTGCTATGAAAAGTGTATTTCTTAAATTAAGCAAAATTCCAGGTTCCTGTATTTAAAAATATATTATTTTAGGTTATTGTAGTTTTATTTACTGTTTGAATTTTAATTTCAAATGCTTTACCAATACAGTACTTTGCTGTACACAAATAACACAGCTCTGATTTGGAATACTTACTTACATACATGTTTACCTAATCCGTGTAAAAATACTAATTTCTTCACAGCAAGATTTTAAAAAGCACCTTTATAGTAAAGGTTCAGATCTAAATAACAAGATCACTTCAGGACTGGCTCTAAACTAGAATAACTGTTAAAGACTTAAATTATGGTGAAATACAGGCCTAAGTTTAAAAAAAAATGAATGATTAGATTTAGATATTAAAATATTTTTGCGATATAAACATAAGTAAATCCCATTAGTCTTTGTGTTTGAGTGACATTATTCTAATTTGAGAAGCAAACTGTGTCTCCCTCACTCCCTGCTCATGGTAAGATTAGTCTCTGATGTTCTGACTTTGCTTTGACAAGTGTATCAAACATTTACCTAATAATGTCATTGCATATTTTTCTAAAAAGCTCTTTGCCAATAATATTTCGTTAATTCTTTATAATGTATTAGGCACATCTTTTTTCATATTCAATGTGTAAAACAACTCCAGCCTCACAGCTGATTTTTTTCCCCCACTTCTTCTCATGAGAAAGGTTAGTGCTTAACTGTCAATTCTATGCTTCTCACTCAGCCAAGAATACAGCCCTGCTGCCTGGCCTTGGGAGCCTCCCAAGATCATAGCTACCTGCACCTGCAGGGTTCAGGTGGGTGTCCCCAGGTACAGCCTCCTGCTCTTAACAGGAAGTGATGAGATGATGAGTGAGTGAAGTTCACCTACGTCTACTGATCTCCCTGGGGCTAGTGACCTTCATCCATCGTCCCCACATGCTCACTAACTAAGACGATTGAGTTCCTGGTCTCTAGTGCCTAGGCTTACATGCTGAAGTTTATATTATTTGCATTCTGGAGCCCTGCCTGTTTCATTCTACAGATTTTTGGGTGTCAGACTCTCCTCTTGCCTTTGACCCACTCAATCTTCCCCCAAGTCTGAGTTCTGCTGATCTCTCATTCCCTGGCTTATGCCCATGCTCTGCCTCTCGCTATAAATTCCCAGGGATTTTTCTTGTCAAACATTAAGAACATAAAATATCAAAATACGAAGATGCTGGGGAAAAAGCCATGTTTGATATAAAATCATGGGACAATTATGTAAGAAGTAAACACAGTATATTAACAAATGTAGTTTGTATACATAAGAAACTACGTGGAGTAAGCGAAGCCACCTTCCACCAGGCAGGGGGAGCAATGCCATGTCCCCATTTCTCTTTCCACCGTCCCAGATCTAGTGAAGGCGCGATTTTTATTGCAGGAGGGAAAGGATCATAAAACTGGGTGGACTTCTTGTTAGGGGCGAGGGAGGAACTTTTGGTGACTTTTGCTTGTCTTCCTTATTTGCAGTAGATTGAAAGTCCAATGCAGAGAAAGCAGGGTTCTTTAGTTCTATGGGGGAATGTCTTTCCTTTCACCCCAACTTAGAGAGAGTGCCAGCCTGAGGGGGTTCCTGGAGGCTATCCCGGGCCACAACATCCTTTATTGGTAGATTATCAGAAAGTTCCCTAATTCCATGGTCATAAAAATTCAGTCACTAACCCAAATGTCTTCTAGTCTGTTTTATTTGAATGTGTGGTTATAAGGATGTTCCTACCAACCTCAAACCCATAGACAATTGGACAAACCTCCTTCCATATTGCCTTCCCCAATGGGTGGGTGGTGGCTTCTTCTCCTGTCTACTGTGCTGAGGACGGGGTCCTTCAGAGGAACAGTCTTCTGCAAAGGTCTCAGGCTCAACTGCTGCGAGGGCCCACGGTCTCACCTGCTGGTCCCACAGGGCTATGAAAGCCTCAGCTCCCACGACACAGACTGGCCACCCTCCTGGGAGAGGATCACTTCCCTCAGGGGCCATGCTTGCTGTTTCTCCATCTGCTCATTTGGGTGGAGGGAAAGGGTCCTCGCTCACTCACCAGCTCAGCTACGCACTTAAAAGACGTGTGCCAATTCACCTGCTTTGCTCCATGTTTGTATCAGAACGATTTTCAAGTTATCTAGTCCCAATTATTATTTAAACCTTCAGACTACACCACATGTTTCATTCTTGCTTCATTCCTTTCCTCACATTCTTCCCACCCAAGAATTCACTCATTCCTTTCCTGCCCCCAAACGAGCATCCCACTGTCCAGGTCTAGTTACGAGCCCACCTTCATCACTAACCTTGTGCTGAGGACCTCAGTTTGCCTCCCCTCTACAGCTCCTCCCACTGCCTACACGACACATCGTATTTGGATAATGTTGGTTGTCCCACGTTTCTTTTCCCCAGCAAATTCTCAAGTCCTTGGTTGAAATGCCTGAGAGCCAACGTTCTGCTTGTGCAAGCGTCCCCGCTCCCTCTCCACCTCTCTCTCCTCTCCAATGCCCCACCTCATGCCACCCACTCAACTCACTTCCATGAGACTTTGAGACTCACTCTCCAGGCCCTCCTCTGAGAAGCATTCATCATCCCTGCACCTCCCACCCCAAAGAAGACCCGATTGCCGCCCCGCTGGGCCATGGTGGGACCTGGCCTATGTCTGTATCCCAGGGAGCTCTTTCCATGTAACTTCCATCTGACTTTCTCTTCTCCTCTGGGCTTCTCGATGGAACAGGCTCTGTCGTATTCATCTCTGCACCCGCCCGGCTACTCTCCCGCAGCTGATAACCAATACTTGTTTCATGTGTGGAGACTCTGAAGTCTAGAGTCATAGCCAAGACAGGAACTTGAGGGAGAGTCAGGTGTCCCGAACAGGAGAAGAGGGAGACCACGCTATCAGGAATCAGACCCAGCTGCAATTCAATCAGCCAGCAAGGCTACACAATCCCTGCGGTGACAAAGCTTTCTGACGCTCCGATAAGCACGACCACATTTGTTATCTCGTTTAATTCTCTTTGACCTGTAGTGTTTATCTGGTTGTTAACTGTAGTAAAGTTTCCTTTCAGCCCCTATCTAGCCCTTGACAGAAAAAGTTTGCCAATTCTGATTTGAGACTTGACTGCAAAATTAAGAAACCAGAAAGGGGGAGGCTGGGCTTTGCTGCTGTTTCCTGGCGCCGTGCTTTCGGGTGCTAATGACAAGGCCGGAATCTGAGTAGGTAACACGGAGCACTCAAACCTCTACACAGCACCTGTTTCCTTTGTATGACAGTCACATAGGGTCTACATCCAGAGATCCTCAACAGTTTAAAAAATATGATGTCAGTTGAGTGATCTTAAAAGACCTCAACAACAATAACATTTTTTTTTAATGGGGATCTCCGATTTATCTGAAATTATCTGTATTATCACTGAGAGCAATTTTTCTTGAAACTAAAAATCCAAGTTTTCACTGATAATTTGCCCTCTGTCCGTCATTGATGACCTCATACTCTGAGTCAGTGACAAAAACAACTGTTTCCCGCCGTCTCTGTTCCCTGCCCCAAGTCCCAGATCTCTGTTTTGCCATGGATTCCTGAAACACTCATCTGCTGGTGATGACGGTTTGACAAGGGCAGCCCAGGAGACAAGAAGAAACCTTTAGTCACATGGCAATTAGTCATTGCTCTAGACAAGGGGTCAGCAACTATGGTCCAGTATGCCCCGAGGGCTGAGTCCATATTACTGCTTGTTTTTAATAAAGTTTTATTGCAAAACAGCCATGCCTATTTCTTTGCATAGTTATTTATGTGGCTGTGCACTGGTGGAGTTGAGTGGTTACAGCAGAAACCATCAGGCCCGCAAAGCTTCTAATAATTATGATCTTCCCCTTTACAGAAGTGTGCAGAGGAAATAAGAAAGGAAAACTAAACTGTGCTAGGCCTAGTCATGGGGCCCAGCTCTCCAAGGCTTATAATGCCCTGCAACCTGCATAGTTAATGCAGGTATATCCTCAGCTGTAATTCAATCAACTGGTGAAAGTCATTCACTTTTCCTTGTGTGATAGCCACAGACTGAGTGCCTCTGAGACCCTCCCAGTTTTCTAGGCCAGAGATGGTTGAGGTGCTGGCATCCTCCTGCCTCTGATACCTTCCTCTGACACCCTCCTCCTAACCAGACCGCAAGTCCTCCAAGGCCCTTTTAGGCCCTGCAGCCTGTGCCCAGCTTTCCTCTAGGCTGCTCAGGGAACCTCAGATCACCTTTTTTGATCCCCATAATTAAAAGCTACTTCCTCCATATCCAAATATCTTTTCAGAGCCCTCCCTTCCAAACTGTAGTAGATCCACATATTCTTGAAGAGGACAGGTAGACTGTCACAGCACTGAATCACTCCACTTGACAATGACTTACCTTTCTTTGGTCTATACACCGTCTTCACACTTGGACTCGCCCTGTCCAGTCCAAATTGTGAAAGAAAAAGAAGTCTGCAGCCCCGAATGTGTCTATGGGACTCTGCACACTAACTCTATGAATCAGAAAAGAGCGGCTTCATTAATTCCTGACATCACCAGCCTTCTGGCTGATGACTCTTTGGGCAGGTGACATGCCTGTGCACTCACCTGAGCTGGGCACCACTGCCCGTCACATTATGTGGTGACAAAAAGCTTGAGAGGTGGCTTACAGCTCTGTCGAGGTCCACACCTAATATTATGGTGAAGTGCTTTAGGCTTGAATCCTAACTCTTCTACTTATAACTCTGTGAATTTCAGTGTAATGATATCACCTTCCTGCTGTCACCTTCCCATTCCTAAAATGAGGATAGTAATGTTGATTTCAGTGCCTGGCTAAATTTTAAATGAACAAAAAAAATGCCTTTGTAATAAAATCCTCCAAGTGCATGATACCCAGCGGTCACCTAGCAGTATCCAAACTTACATTAGAAATGTAAAAATGCCAGGTACACTTACTGTTCTTGTGCTGTGGTTTTGCAGCAAACAACATTATCAGGAATACACATTATAATGATCAAAAACAAGGTGTTCCCCAAATCCGTGGTGCTTACCAAACTATCCATCTGTAAGGTTACACACAGATTGTGCACATAGCTCTGGGAAGCCCAGTTTTGTGCAACAAGGAAGAAACTGGTGTCCCAGGATTAAAGTAAGGCTGTGGATGGGGCAGGAGCCACATGCAGGCCACACTTCTCACACCATTAATTCCCATTTTTCCTCATTTTAATGAGGCAATGCTGGGTAAGAAAAACACTTGTCCTTTACTCTCTGAAATTGTCAAGCAAATTAAAAAAGGAAAAGGAAGACGACCTTTCTAAAGCTATGTAGGAACTTGGATTGGCAGAGGACGGTACAGAGTGCGGGAACAAGTTTGGAGACAATCACAGCGTGAAAAGCATCTGGAAAATGATCCATCCATCACTGCTCAGTCCCAGAGAGGGTCCCTTAGCCATGTTCCTTAGTGTGAAGGCGAAAGTGGTACATGTCATTATACAGATTAGGGGAAAGAAAGGAGAGCATAGGCCCTGGTCAAGGAAAAACATACTTAATAGACAAGCCACAAGGACACGCGTGGTCACACGTGCTGGTGCCTCAGGTGCGCGACTCACAAGAAGAAAGGACGTCGACCCTGATCACATTCTTCTCTGCACCTTTTAGCTCTTCTCTGCTGCTGCTCTGAGATGTATTACCAGCTCAAATTGGGAGGCAGAAATCCCGCCTGCCCAGCCCCGGCACATTCATCTGCAAACACACATGGAAGAGAAAACACCAACCCACACGCCAGCAGTGTGTGGGCAGCCCTGGTGCCGTCCCCAAGCTGGGGAAGCCCTGGCTCTGGGCTCATGTCGTCACCGAGACGAGGACTAGAACCAGAAAATGCCAGGTGCACACAGCTTCAAGGGCTGCCCTGTACAGCTATGCCCCTTATGGAGGGAACGTTTTAGGGTTGACTGACCTTGACATCTCTTTCTAAATCAAGTTCAAGTACTTAATAAATGCCAGCTCCACGGCCTGCATTGAGATAATCACAGTCAAGTCCTCTAGGCCCGTCTCAGAGGAGGGCGCCAACGCCCTTCAGAGTAACACTGAGCAATGCATGACAGATCCAAATGGGCCCGTGACAAACATTCCGTGTGCCTGTTGACACGACAGAAAAGCCCTGTGCTTGGGGTAATTTTCCTCGCCCCAGCAGACATCACATCACATACAAGACTCTACGAAGAGCCAACTCAGCCTTTCACTTGGTGCTGTGGCCTCAGACAAGAATTACTAAAACAGTCGGGAGTTTTCAAAACCACTCAAGGCGGCAAGGGGCGTTATAAATTGCTCAAACATGTGTTTGGCGGTTGTGGGGTGGCTCTCCTGGAAAGAGCCCATGGCTGCAAGCTTAGATGCCAGCAGAGTGCACGCCAGACTTTCAGTGGCTAGCAAGGAATGGGGTTGTAATATCCAGGAATGAAGGCAGAGGAGAAATAACAAATGCTCTGACATCTGTTGTTACAGGCTCTTACATAACGCAAGGAAATCCCTGCCTTCCACGGGGCTGCCTTCTCATTTAGGTCCTGAAACAAAACCACACTGACCCAATATCCATTTGCACACGGATGGGCTGCCTTGTCACACTGTGACCTGCACAGAGGCCCCATCGCATGTTTGTTCAGGGACTTTGGATCAGACTTGAGACTGAAGTATGGCCCGGCCATGTATTAGCATCTACCTTTGTAAAGCCTCAGTTTCTCCATCTGTAAAATGGGAATGACAATGAAATTATCATAAAAACTAAATATCCTCATATTAATTCATGTTAATACCCTTAATTATGTTGTAATTATATGATTCATGTTAATACCCTTAATTATGTTGAAAATGCCCCCATGTTATTTTTTTTAATTGTTAAATCATAGCTGTGTACATTAGTGCAATTGCCTGTACCCATCACCCATGTTATATTTTTAAGAAGTGCCCGAGTTATTGTATGATAAAGGCTAATTGTGGAGAACCTGATTTAGTTCACTGTTTTTTTCTTCTGAACAATTCGAGGCATGATTTGTCTTTGTGGGGGTTACGTGGTAAGAATACCCTTGTGCTCTGGGCTGAAGTCGGTGTGGGCTTAAACTCTGACGTGAGCCTGACCCTTGCACATGTGAGTGCTCTGAGCGTTTCTTCACTTCACCCTTTCCCCATAACCTCACTGAATCTTTTTACCTCCTCCTGTGCATGGCTTTACATCTTTTGCTATTTCTCTTATACAGGATTAATGTTTATTGACCTGGAATAGCTCATCATGCATGGATGACAAACTTCTTCCTGCCTTTCTCCCACACACAATTTCCCTCTCTTTCATTTACTTTATTTTAAAATTTATAACCAAAGTTTAAAATCTTCATGTAGGTCAAGTTGTTAATTTTTTTCCTTTACAGTAATCACTTTCATTGCTTTTAAGGGTTCGTTTCCCCCCACTTCAAAGCTAGTCAAATACGCATCTATATTTTCTTACATTTCAGGGGGGTGTGGTTCACGGATCATCTTTTTAGCTCCTTAATCCATTTGGAACACTTACCCTGATAACAGTTTTTAAAGATGTAAACTGAAATAGACTTTCTAGACAATTTTTGGTAATATAAACTAAAACCCACAAATGAGTTGGTATTCTTTGGCCCAGAAACTCCACTTCTAAGAAACAGATTCAAGAAAACCACAGAGTGTGTGTCAAGGATTTCTGCAGGAGGAAAGTCATCTCCGCGGGGGGTAGGGTGAATAAATGTGCTGTGGCTGTACTGTCCCACCCAGTCTATCCAAACCCAAGTTGATTAAAATTAAACGAAAACTAAAAATTCAGTTCCTTAGTTGCATCAGCCACGTTCCAAGTGCCTCAATAGCTTTACATGACAGCTGGCTATCACAGCAGACAGAACCTCCCATTTCTCATAGAAGCTTCTATTGGACTGTGCTGCTCCACAATCACTAGAATCAGGTTTGTTTGTTTGTTTGCAGTTTTTGGCTGGGGCTGGGTTTGAACCCGCCACCTCCAGTATACGGGACTGGTACTCTACTCCTTTGAGGCACAGGCACTGCCCACTAGAATCAGGTTTTTAAAGATTTTTTTTTTTTTTTTTGAGATGGAGTTTCACTTTTCACCCCAGTAGAGTGCCGTGGCTTTATAGTTCATAGCAATTTCAAACTCTCGGGCCCAAGCGATCCTCTTGTCTCAGCCTCCCAAGTAGCTGAGACTACAGGCTCCCACCATGTGCTCGGTTAGTTTTTCTAATTTTTTATTTACAAAAAAAATTGTTGCCCTGGTTAGAGTGCCATGGCATCATGGCTCACAGCAGTCTCAAACTCTTGGGCTCAAGTGATCTTCTTGCCTCAGCCTCCCAAGTAGCTGGGATTACAGGTTCCCACTTAAAGGTCCAGCTATTTTTAGAGACAGGGTCTCGCTTGGCTCAGGCTGGTCTCGAACTCCTGAGCTCAAACAATCTACTTGCCTTGGCTGCCCAGAGTGCTAGATTATGGGCGTAAACCACCTCACCCAGCACAAGTTTTTAAAGGATATCGAATAACATAAGACAGGTTCATGATACGATGTTAAATAAAGATACCAGAATACGAATTGGTGATCACAGAAATTTAGATTGGTTACAGGAATTGGAATCATCAATGTCTTCATCAAGTTATTTTTGATGAGAGCAAACACAAACCCTGCCCTCATCAAGCTCATTGTTTACAAAAAAAAAAGAAGAAAGAAAAAAAATCTGAAGACTCATAGGCACATAGTAGTGAAATTGAGCACATGGAAAATCCTCAGCAGGTAGTAACTGATTCAAAATCCAAATGCAATCATTATGATACTGGACCAAAGGTCAGACGCAGTTAACACCGTATTCCATGGGTGACAGTGGTCTTAAAAAAAAAGGAAGCCATGAGTGTTCTTATGCCAAGGCCTATTGTCCAGCCACCATACTCACAGAAACAATTTGGTCAATAAACAGCACATAAGAACTTGTAGTACAGAAAGCAAAGAACTTCACTGGGTATTTGGCAAGCATGCAAAGGGCTCTCAAATATCAAAAAATATCAAACACTTCAAAAGAACACTTCACTTTAGGGTGCTTGAGACATCAGAGAAAACGTTAAAAAACTTATAGGTAATTTGGGCCTAAGAGGCTTCAAAGTTTAAATTTATCAGACACAGACTTTAAAATAACCAGGTTTGCTGTGCTTGAGACAACTTTTTTTTTAATTATTAAAAACTATAAAGTAACCAGAAATCCTAAAGTCACAGAGTAGATTTGAGAAAGAACCAAAACAAACATTTGGTTTAGCTTTCCATTGGGAACAACTAAAAACACTGAAAAAATGTTTCTTTTTTATCTTGGTAGTAGCAGCAAAGAGCTACCAAAATAGTGAGGAAAAAAAAGATCCGAAAGGAATAAAAATTTAAAGACATGAGCTCAGCATGCAGGAAGATCTTTTATCTAACGGACGTTTGTCAAGGCCAAAGAGATATCTGAGAGACTCAGCACCACTTCTGTAGGTGAGGAGCAGAAAGGTCAAGTTCAGAGTCCACCATGGATGACTGCTTTGGCAAAACACTTACACTATACTTGTGCAAAACAGAAATAGACCAGCTCTAGAAAAAAACCTAAAATCCAGTTTTGGGCCATCTAGGCCACCAAGAAAAATCTTAAGCCCTAAAAATGGACTAAAATAATCCGAGAATCTATCTGGGAGGCCAAGACAGGTGGATTGCTTGACCTTAGGAGTTCAAGACTAACCTGAGCCAGACACCCCATCTCTAAAATTAGCCAGGCATTGTGGCAGGCGCCTGTGGTCCCAGCTACTTGGAAAGCTGAGGCAAGAGGATCACTTGAGCCCAAGAGTTTGAGGGTGCTGTGAGATATAACTCCACAGCACTCTACTGAGGGCAAAAACATGAGACTGTGTCTCAAAAAAATTTTAAAAATCTCAGATTCGAATTCCCCCAGGTACCTTATAGAAACAAACCAAAATGTTCTCTATAGAAATAGCCCACCATCCTGGACCTCATTAATTCTACAAACTAATTTTCAAATATTATTCCCTCATTCAGTCAAAGACAACCAGTTACACAAGACGGAAAATAACAGACAATGAAAAAGGCCCCTAAGGGCTCCACAGTTCGAATTTATCAGACACAGAGTTTAAAACAACTATGCTTACTGCTTGAGAAAATACAAAGCATTATTTAAAACTTTGTATAATAACCGAAAATCCTAAAAAGTCACAGAGCAGATTTGAAAAAGAACCCAATAGAAATTCTAGAACTAAAAAATACAATAACTAAAAATAATAATAATAATAATACAATAACTGAAATAACTCAATGGACCAGTTTAACAGCAAATTAGGCATATCTGTAAACTGGAAGACAAGCTTGGAATGAAGCACAGAAAATCAAAGTTGGAATATGTAGAAAAAAGCATGAGAAACTATAGATAATACAAAGAGAAAATCTAACACTGGAATCCCAGAAGAAAAAGTGAACTGAAGCAATTTCAGAGATAATGGCAAAGGATTTTCCCATTGACCCCCTAATTCATGAAGTCCTAGTTATCTTCAACAGAATAAAGAAGAAAGCCACACCTAAAACCACCATATTAAAGCTACGGAAAACTAAAGACAGAAAAGAAAGTCTTAAAAGTAGTCAGATTATAAAAGACTCCCATTAGAGCAATGATTCTCAACTGGTTGCCTTGAAAGGATCTTAGGTGTGCCACAGAAATTTTCAAAGATTATTAATTAAATTATTTTTGAAAGAACAGTAAATATATTTTTTTAACCCTCTTTTGGTCAACATAATTGTGTAAGTGTAATGATGGGCTCGAGTGTACCACGAGATTAAAGAGGTGGAAAAACCCTGCTTTTGAGGAGCAACAGTTAAAAATTTTACTGACTTTGCAAGAGCAACAATGGAAGCCAGGAGGCGATGGAATCTATCTTCAGTTACTGAAAGAAAATCACTGCCAACATAGAATACTGTACCTAGTACAAATGTCTTTAGGAATGAAAGTGAAATAAATCATTTTCAGACAAACAAAAACAGAAATCTCTACCAGCAGATCCTCACTTTTAAAAAAGATATACTAATATGGTTTGTTTTTTTTTTTTCTTGCAGTTTTTGGCTGGGGCTGGGTTTGAACCCGCCACCTCCAGCATATGGGGCTGGTGCCGTACTCCCTTGAGCCACAGGCACCGCCCAAGATATACTAATATTAATGCAAGTTTTCATGCAGAAGAAAAGTAACCCCAGACAGATGGTCAGAGATGTAGAGGAAGAAAAAGCAATAAAAATGGAGGTGTTGGCAGACTGGGACTCAGAATGTGATGTGAAGAATTACAAAATGCTGATTTACAGAGTGAGGTTTTCTTGGCCTACATTAGTCAGAGGTTATATCCATCTATCCTCAAAAAGAAAAGAGTTAAACCCTATCTTACTTCACATTTTGGAATATATATTTTTGCTATATTGAGGTAAAGAAAAACCAGATGCCATGAGGAAGAAGTAGCTAGATATATTACTATATGATTTTTAAAATACATACGGCCAGAGAAACGATTTAAAAAGTTAACAGCCTGAGAGAAAATACTTGCAATAGTTTATCGAGCAGGATTAGGTTCTATTGCATGTGAGGTAGGATGCAGGGGTCAAAACGGATAAAAGGGAGACTTTTTATGAGATCTGAGATAGTATTTTACTCATTAAAACACAATAAATTGTTAATCAATAAGAAATAGATGATAAAGTTAAAAATAAATACTAAGAGATCTAAGCTTTTGATGAATGTAGAGACATTAGTTGGTCTAGGGGCTAGTAGCTCTGTTTTCCATTACGTGAGTTTGAAATATATTATAAATGTAAAATTATGACATTTATGATACCAGAATAAGATAAGAAATACCCTTTTCTAGTAGATTGTAAGAAAAATGTAAACAGTTGTACCTTCAGGAAATTTAATGTTTAAGCACAGACTGTATGTCCCCTTAATGTCCTCCACCCAGCTCTAGAATTTTAAGTTCATCCTAAATTCTGTGAGAATGCCAGTCCTCAATTATTGAGACCTGAGTGCTTTGTTTGAAGGATAAGCCAAGCCTCCCATGATTCTATTCCATTGTTCTCAGAGGAAACATCACTGGACAGAATGATTCTGTCCACAAGGATGCTGGGGAGTGTGGCCCTCTTTGGTGTACTGCGGTTTCACTCACTGTATCCATTTCGCTAGGATCCTTTACTCCAAGGGGTTTCTATAGCATGTCTCTCTGCTTTCCTAAAAGCACCGTGCGGAAATGTCTGCATTGATGCATTAACTGAATCAGTTCACAAATGCTCTCTGCTTGCAGGAATAGCTGGACGGGAGAGCTGACATTCGTCATCGACGGAATATTATTCACAAAGCAGACCAGTGTCCCAGGCAAATGCAAGGGAGGAAAAACTAGGCAGGCGGCTCTCACTCACCTGCCGGAGTTTGGTTCCCACCATGGAGGCACTGCTGTCGAGCACAAATACCACATTCTTGGGTAAAGGAGGAAGGTTTTTAGGAGCGAAGTAGTGCACAAAATAGCCATTTAGAACCTGGTCGAGAGAAAAGAACATAAAAATACTAGTACCTAGAACAGGGAGGAAAAATACCTAAAATGAATAATCTATGAAACAGCTAAAAGTCAAAGACTGCAGGAAACAGTCTAGGGCCAGAGTCCACACTCAGAGTCAAATGATCTGTGGTCCTGATCCCTCCAAGAGAACTAACTGCTAATTTACTTTGTATGAGGATGGAATATTCCCTTCAAAATGTTTCAGTGGTTTGGGGGATGGCCACATGTACAGCAGTGACTAAAATATTACAAAAGCGATCCATGTCACCAAAAGCGTTTGTGCCCCCGTAATATTTTGAAATTAATTTTTAAAAAATGATCCATGATGGCTGCTAATTCCCCTTTAGTTATTCATCCTCCTCTGAACCTTGCTTCTTGAGAATTCCGCTTCTTCCATTCTCTGGTCTTTACCCAGCGCTTGCCAGTGGAGGCATCAGGTTGTCTACATTCTGCGTGCACATTAACGTATCTTAATATTCCCACCCTGTCTCTGGAGCAATAAAACCTAAAGGGAAATGAGCTGTGGAGCAGTCTCTTTTAATTAAAATTGAAGATGAACTAAAATTCTAACTTAATCTAAAACACCACAGGGAAAATCGTATTACAGATTTCATTTGCGCTCCAGATTACTGAAGCAGGAAATAGGTTCGCTCAGCATCCAGCAAAAGGCCACCACTGGTCTCTTTGAAGACGTATGTTGGGTTAAAACACATTTACTGAGAAGTCAAAAGTTCTCTCTCCCTTAAGGAAGTGTGGAATCTACAGTTCTGAGTCTAACTATTAATAAAAGCTTTCGGCAACCAACATGAAACAGCGGCAGCAAGACCCCAAGTACCTGGATGTCCCCTATGCTCTGTTCCCTGTTGACGTCGTATCGAATGACAAAGTCTCCCAAAATCCCATTCTGGGCAATCTTGGCTTGTTGTACCACATTAGGCTTAAAAACGATTTTGGCAAAAGTCTCATTTTGGTTGATAACAGTCGAAGGAGGAGGGCCAGAATCATCTGCAAACAAAATGTAAACATAAAAATTGAACATAGAAATGTTTCTCTGCTATGATTTAACAATAAAAAAATGATATATATAAAAAAAAGAAATGTTTCTCTGAAGAGGAATAAGAACCTTTTAGCACAGATGCGTTTTATCGCAGGTACCTATTTCATAGGAACTTCAAAGCTTTGTGCTGATGACATGTGACAAAGCAAGAGATATTGTACCACATAGTTCACCTCCGTGCTCCCTTTTGAACTTCTTATGAAAAAAATTAAAACACACAAAAGGAGAACAGTAAAATAAACCCCTGTGTAGCCACCACCCAACTTTAATAATTAGCAGCATTTTACCAATCCTTTGTATCTCTTTTTGTCTATTCTCCCACCATTTTTTTGCTAGAGTATTTTAAAACAAACCCCAGGCATCACAATTCATCCTTCATACTTGGCTGTGGATCTCTCGTTCTTTCTAACATAACCACAAAACCATTATCACAAGAAACTAAAGTCATGCCCCATGCCTTACACCTAGTACTCAAGTTTGCCTTTAAATTTCCATGATTCTTTCTAATAAAAGTGTTGGTATGGTTGATTTGTTTGAAAACAGAGTCCCTACATGCCATTTCATTTCTGTTTCTTAAGTCTCTTTTAATCTACAGTCTGCCCTCCCCAACTTCTTTTTCTAAAGCTACATATATGTACAATGACAGTTCTGATGGCCATTCCAGAGAAAAAGTTCCAACATTGCTTTGAAGGGTAGACTAGGCACTGGTGTCACGGCTTCCCAAGGGGAGGACCTTGAAGGTGACTGTAGTGACATTCAGCAAGGAAGTATGTAGCATGTTTTCTAGGATGAGTTCATGAACTTCATTGCTCCACCTCACATGTGGTAAAAGGCCGGTCATGTGCGCTGCGGTATTTCTCACGTCCTGTCCTAGCATGCTCCCCTTTTCCTCCGGTTTCCAACCTTGGTGCACAGTGTTAGATATGGGAGAGCAATAGAAAATATTAATGTCTGATTCCAGACATTCTCATTTCATTGGCCTGGGACTCAGCCTGCGAATGAAGATGTTAAAAATTCCCCTGTGTGCTTCTGATGTGCAGCCGAGGCTGAGAACCCAGCACAATCCCCTGTGCTTCCCCATATTCCAGAAGCTACAACCAGGGGCTTAGCTAGCGGCTGGGTTAGGTTCAGGCTCAGGGCTGCTGTGAGAACACTTCTGAGGTGATGCTGAGGACCTTCCTCTTCAGCACATCCCAGGCACATAATATCTCCTTGTCTACTTTAGTGGCTCAGGTGTTGCCAGCCTGACCCATCATTATAAAGGTCCCCAGTGATCTTCCACTCAACTGCTTTATAATCACAGACGATGTATGATCTGCTCTTTCCTTGGGGCTGCAAAACGATTATTTCTAATGCCATTTTTCCTCCATATGGAATTATTCCATAAAATTTTTTTCCTTTTGTCAATTATTGGGCTGCTTTAACACACTATTGTAAAAAGAAAATAAACATCTCAGGACCCCTCCCCCACCCAATTCCTTATTCACGAGAGAAGGTCCAGGCTTCAGGCCCCTATGAAGAACTGCCCCATGGATCTTTGTTGATGTCCCATACTTAAGGACATGCAAACTGTCCCTGTGCCTCCCTGGCACTAAAACTGAAGCCTGTTTCCATTTCACACTAATAGTGAATTACAAGCTCATCTTTACAGGTGCAAAACAGACACAAAATAGGATCAGACATTCTTCCACCTGCCCTGAGACATCTACATAATTAACGCTGCCTTCACTCCATTTTTTCTCCTCTAATAGTTGCCTTATCTTGTGTAAAATTTTATTTTCTTGGGTCTCACAAGAATGTAACCATTTTGTCTCACTAACCCCCCACCCCATGTCCCTTATTTCTATACGCCTTTAAATGCTGAAACTTCCAAATTCCCCTTCAGAAAAAGAGCCAAAGGTTTGTCTGTAGTTTGTGTGGGGCATCCTCAGTTTTGGCTAAATAAATCTCCACTGGTTGAGCTTTTTGCCTCAGTTACTTATTTCAGGTTGACAGTTTGTCCAGAAAGTTTATGCCTCTTTCTAAAACAAACAAACAAAAACAACAACAAAAGAAAAGGAAACAATTCCCAAAGTTTTTTCTAGTATGAACCTTGGGATATAAATTAGACAAGCAGATAAATAGATTTTATGTGATTTATGAAAAACTAATGTCATGACAGATTAAGCACAGAACATCCCAGCTTTTACATCTGGGATTCATTTCCTGTTAGAATACAGAATTGTTCAGCAGACCACCCACCTTTATAAGTCCAAACAACATCCCAGCTATGTATTCAGCAATAAAAATCCAAATTTTGATATATGCATGCACCATGAAGAATATACAAATAAAAATAAGAATTCTTCATCTTAAGTATACATAAAGGCTTTTTATACAGATACTGAATCAAAACTAAGATTAAAACTGCGGCAACACATCTGATTATCTTTTTAAATCTATTCAAACCAATGGCACAGAATAGGCCGACCAGCAATTTCCCATCTCCAGTTAGCAGGATAAAAAAGGAAATGAGGCAGGGCGGCACCTGTGGCTCAAAGGCGTGGGGCGCCAGCCCCATATGAGGCTGGAGGTGGCGGGTTCAAACTGCAAAACAAAAAAACTGTGAAACAAACAAAAAAAGGAAACGAGGCATAGATGGCCACAGTAATTTGTACTTAAGAATAAATATCCTTCTGCTAAAGGTTTATTAGACACAAAAGTCAAAGGAAGTTTAAACATTTCCTTTAAAAGAACAGACAATTTTTTTTTTCAGGGACAAATTTAGGTGTAACTTTAACAGGAACCACACGGTAGAACTGAATCATCTATTCTTTGCCCTTATCAAGGGTAGGCATTTTGGAAGTGATCAGGAGTTAGCAAACAAATTTTCACCAGCCTGGTTGAAGATGCCTTGGGAAGCTTAGGGGAGAAAAAAACCAGGCTGAAAATGCAAACGTTCTTGAAATCAAAGGAAAATGCATGTCCTTGGGTTCAATCTCTCATTGGTGATTACTGGTGAAGCCCCACGGGTGAGAGCCAGGGTAATACATCAGCTAAGAACTCAGGATCATGAGTCAGACAGACTTGAGCTCCAATATGGGTTCCACTTCTTATCAGCTGTGAGTCCCCAGGCATGTCACTGAGCCTTGGTCATCTCACCCCTCAAGAGATAGTACTAACCACGGTACCAACTTCACACTAGTGAGGAGATTAAGCGATGCAATGCATCCTAGCAGCATTCTGGTTTACAGCGGGCAGCTGTGCGAGCTGGGATTCTATAGCTAAATAGATACAAAGTCTACACAATGTTATACAGCTTATATATGCAGAGTAGAAGAAGGAATTCAATATAAGACCATAAAATATGCCAAACTTGGGATACTACACGTCAATAAAAACGAGAGAACGATTACTGCCATTTACAACATGGCTGAGCCTCACAGCCACCTTGAGTGAAAATGCTGGATACAGGAATGTATTCTGCACCCTTCTATTTACATGAAGTTCGACAGCAGACACAACACACCCACGGCAACCCAAGTGGACTGGTCATTGCCTCTAGCAGGTGGCTACTGACTGAAAAAGAGCACAAGAAAATTTGGGGAGATGGTGAAAACATTCCATGTCTTGAGGAGGGAGGCAGAGGTATGGGTGTACACATACGCAAAAATTCACCATGGTGTAGCTCTAAGATTTTTGCATGTATACGCCCATTTTTTTTAAGTTGACATCTGCTGGGAGTTAGATAGCAGAAGCAGCATTCCTTGGAATGAAAATGAACAGTGTTATTTGCCAAACAGACCCGTCGATCCTTTTCCTTAGGATGAACATGTTTGTGTAGCTGTTCACATGAGGATTAGCCGGCAGAACTAGGACCAGGGACAGAATTACCCAGAGCACTGTGCCCTGTGGTGTCTGCTCACCCTAGGAAAGCTGGTACAGGCAGCTAGCTCTCACAACCTGTTCCATCAGAGTGTTGGCGGCAACCCTGGAATAACCCCTCCTGCCCGATGGTGCCCAGCAGTTCTCACAGTATGATCTTGGACCAGTAGCATCAGTGTCACCTGGGAACTTGATAGAACCGTCGATGATTCTTTGGCCCACCCTGGAAACTCTAAACTAGAAACTCCTAGGGTGGACCTCAGCAATGTGTATTTTAATAAGCCTCCCAGGTGATTCTGGGTTGTACCCATAGAAAGCAGACCTGTGCCTTACACACAGCAAAGTGTCAATAAGACGTGTTGTGTGTAATTAGGCAGCACTGAGATTATCTCTAAGATTCTGCAACAATTACACTTGACTCTCTTTATAATGCCGGCATGTACCTACTTTGTCTTGCTTCAAATCTCTCTCATGAAAATGCTTTTTACAAGGACCCTGAATTAATGCCGTTCATGGCTACATAAAAGCACTGGGGATTAGAAAGTATAATTTCTCTCTTCATAATTCATTTGACTGGGCTCTTTGATATAGACCATGAGAAAGGAGACAGTATTATTATTTTGGTTTCCTATTGACCTCTGCTGTTTGCTGGTTCATGATGAAAATTCATGAGTTTTGCCTAAATGGGCTTATTTTATATGCCCTAAGATTGGGCTGGTCCTCAACTTGGTTACTCACAAGAAGCTCAGTTCCTGACACTGATTTCCACTCATTAAGTACCAATGAATGTGACCCAGTGAATTTTCCAATACCTATTTTTTTTTCAGGAAAAAAAAAAAGTTTACTGGGAATCTCTAGAAAATAAAACCCTCTTTTTATGAGAGGAGGGGAAAAAAAATCTATGAGGTTAGTATAGACTGCTGCACAGTTACTGACCAAAATCCCAGAGCAAAATAAGGCTGTTTCATTTCTCCCGACTGTGAATTGGGGCTTATGCTGTGGGCACCACCAAGCATCTCAGGAGCACAGGCAGCGGTGGCAGCAGGGCCCTCAGACCCAAGGGCTGTGCTCTAGGGATAATGAAGAGTGCCAGGAAAGAGCCTGGGGGCCGACCAGAAAAGGGGAAGGATCTGACCTACTTTCCTAATGAGAACCATCCATCCCTTCCCCTTTGTTTCCCTTTCTTCTTTCCCGCTTGGCTGGGGGCAGCAGTGAACTGCGGTGGCTGCTCTGATTTGGGGGAGGCTGAGTCTTCTAACGCCACCCCCCTGGTGGTCCCAGGCAAGCTAACGCTCCCATGTGCCCATCACTCTTTCTCCACCCACTGACTCTTCTCTGCCTTGTAGGCCGCCAGGGTCCCCAGCTGGCTCTCTTCCACTCTAAAGCCCCCTACTTCTGAGTCAGAAGCTATGTCCTCCTTGTAAATTACATAATGCCAATGACAGCAGGCTGCAGAGCGGGGCAGAATCAAAATGCCTCGGTCCTGAGCCTCGCTTCTGTGTCTGCTAACTAGAACAATTCCACAATCAGAGAGCCTCTGTCAGGATTAGGAGGTATCACACATGCCAGATGCCTGGCATACAGTAGGTGCTCAATACATACTATTCCCAACTTCTTCCCCTTTGGAAGTAGCTTCTTGTGCTCTTTGTCTATTAGGAAAGGCAACTTACAAAGAAAAAAATATTCTTCGGTAACATAGAGTTTACATTTTGTCATAATAGTTTTCTCTGTACTACTGAAAAATTGATAAAAACAAATAATTATGTGGAAAGGAGAGACACAACATAGTGAACATTCATAACAGGGAGATAGATAGATAGATATTGCATACACATATCAATATGTTTCTACAATACAAAGAACAATTTTCACAAGGTATAGTCCCTATCGTCCACAGCCCCTGAAATCACATCTACGCAGAATCTTGCAGTGGGAAGTCCAAATGTACATATTTTCTGAAGGGAGGGTTTGAAGCTTTCATCACAATCTCCAGGAAAGAAAGAAGTATGCCTGCACTTTAAACAGCCCTCTGCTGGAGTCGACCTTGTAATGACAAAGCATTTTACATATTAATGACAGAGCCTGACGGTGACAGAAAAAGCACAGGTCCTTAGTTCTGCCCCAAAACAAGAATGTTAGTTACAAATAAACATTCTCCCCCCCAGGACCTCAACCACATGGGAAATAAAGGAAGCCAATTGCTACAAAAAACGTCTAAGAGGGAAAAAGTTTGGAAGCAACAAACTGTGTTCAAGGACATGGGCTGGAAGTTACACCCTTTGGGCTGCTGGACAGAGGGATTCCTGGCCTCTGTTTTCCGTAGACTTTGGCTTTGCTGCTGTGTAGAAAAACAGCCAGCACCTGGTGCTGGGACAGAACGCTCTCCCAGCACACACTGCCTGCTCATTTCCTCTATAGAAAGAGACTAAATGGGCTGTTTGGTTACGTACCTGCTCATCTAGGATCCAAGAGGCAATTCCTTACATACATGACATTTAAGTGCCCAGCAGAGGACAGAAAGAGAAACGAGAAGAGCCAGAGCAATGGAGATGGAAGGGCGATGCACCATTTTCTTATTAAAACGCATTTGATGACACAGCATTTACATTTTGTCATAATAGTGATGGTTGTCTTACTGAAAAGGGTTTTCCTTCCCCCTCCACTGTCATTTGGTATTCTAAATCCTTATGGACGATATCACCACATAGATCATATAGTCACTTTTTGCACAGAATAATAAAGCAATTGATAACTGAAGGGGTTCAAATTCAACTCTAGTATTTTCTAGTTAAGGGATGTTTGCCCCAGTTTCTTAGAAAATTAGTCTTCTCCATCCTGAGCAAGAACGAAACCCCATCTTTACTAAAAATAGAAAAAATAGCTGGGCGTTGTGGTGGGCTTCTGGAGTCCCAGCTACGTGGGAGGCTGAAGCAAGAGGATTACTCGAGCCCAAGAGTTTGAAGTTGCTGTGAGTTATGACACCATAGTACTCTACCCAGGGTGTAGAGTGAGACAAGAAAGGAAAGAAAGAAAGGAAAGGGAGGGAGAGACAAAAATGAAAAAAAACGCATTCTTGAGTCTCGATTTTCTGCATCTGACTGACATCCCAAGAGAGTCCTTGGGATGCCATAGACTCAACTCAGTTAACCCCTAAAAAACATAATGTTATCCCTCCTGCCATCATTTCGAGTCCCCTGAAGACCTCAAACTCTCACTGGGCTGAATGAAAGCAGTTCAGGAATAGGAGACAGAGAGATTTCTGTTAAATTCCTGGGTGTCTTCCTCCTGCGTGCAGGCGTTACACGATCTGATAATTGGGAGAGGATGGCGGCATAGTATAGATTCAGCCTACGGCCTTTTCCCTTATTATTCATAACTGCCAACTGTACGCACCCAGTAAGATGACCACTATCAAACAAGAAATAAACAGAAAATAACAAGTGTTGGTAAGGATCTGGAGAAATGGGAACTCTTGTACACTGTTGGTGGAGATGTAAAATGGTCTAGCCACTATGGAAAACGGTATGATAGATCCTCAAAAAATTAAAAATAAAATTAGTGGATGATCCAGCAATTCTGCTTCTGTATAAATATCCAAAGGAGTGGAAAGCAAGAGGTAGAAAAATATTCAGACAACCATATTCATAGCAGCATTACTCACAAAGTCCAAGAGGTGGAAATAACCCAAGTATCCGTTAAAGGATCCATGGATAAAACTTGGTGTATACACACTATGGGCTATAACTCAGCCTTTTAAAGAAGGGATTTTGGAACCTGCTACAACAAGGATGAAGCTTAAGGACGTTATAAAAAGTTAAATAAGCCAGTCACAAAAAGACAAATATGGCACAATTGCACTTACATGAAGCATCTAAAGTAGTCAAGTTCATTGAGACAGGAAGTGGGCTGGTGGTGCCAGGGCAGGAGAGAGAGGGGTGTGGGCAGCAAGTGCTTAATGGGTCCTGAGTGTCCATTTGGAGACGTGGAGACGCTCAGGACGTTGGTTGTACAGCAATGTGGATCTACCTAACATGTTCAACTGAACCCTTAGAAATGGTCAAGATGGTACATCGTACCTTACGCGCTTTATATCACAATTTAAAATTTAAAAGAATGATCTGAATTGCCAACTCCAAGGGTAGTGGCAAAGTCTTAGATATCTTTAAATCCCAGGCAGCTAGCACAGTGCCAGAGCACAATGACGGCTCACAAGCTTCTCAAACCCCGATCACAAATCTGAGGGGAAAACACATCAGCATACAACTGACATGTCAGATCCTGAAAGTGTCTGGGTCACAGATGCTCTTGGAACGCATGCACGTGTACCCAGACCCACCTCTGCTTTCATACACAAGACAACACCGTCCGCCTCTCAGCAAACCAGGACGGCAAGAAAAGGCAAGAAACTCAGCAAGGTCTCCCTGGAGGGCGGGTTGCTCACCAGTATCGGGCTAAAGAAGGCCCGGACCTGTGCTGCTCTCCAGGGCTGACCAAACAACGGCCAGTGTCAGAACAAACAAGGTAACAGGGGCTTTCATACTGGCCTTAAAAACCAAAACAAAGCCAACTATGGGGCCAAGTGATTCATACCTGAATTATTTCTGTGCCAAACAATGCTGGAAACCCTCACGTAGCAACCAGATTGTTTCCTGGCAAATGCACAGAGATTTCAGAGGCCAAACACAGGGTCATGCCCTTCCAGCCGCTGGGGTGGGGGGAGACTGGATCTGGGGTAAGAATGTGGAAATAAGGGCTTAACAGTCACCATGCGGCTCTTTAACAGGGGAGATTCACCAGATTTAACGACTCAAAATACAGAACGCCCTGTTACATGGGCATGTCAGGCAGACAATGGATATTTTTAATATAAAAATATTGCATAGGACATATTGTTCATCAGAAATTCACATAAAACTGGGCATCCTTATTGCAAGGGTACATGTCAAATCTATTAAGTATAGAGTATAAATGTCTTAACACAACAATTAAGTAAATGAGGTGAAGGCTATATTAATTAGTTTGATGTCAGTGTTCCTAATTATATATAAATTCAGCACATCCTACCCCATAAGGGCATCAATGTATACATGATTTATGTGTTTATGACTTAATGCAAAAAACCAGGGCATCCTATGTCTGACCTGGCCACCCTAGCAAAAGGGGGATTTATCTAGATTTTTGAAACCCAAGTGAATTATTAATTCTGCCTTCTAATCCCTCCTTCATACGACATAAGAACTAGACCTAAGATCTGGCAAAATTCACCAACGTAAGCCAGAAAAGTGCTGAAAACCTAACAGTACCATTGTAACCAACAGTTATTTATTCCTTAGTTTGATTAACAAATATTTACTGTGTACCCATTCTATTCCAGGCACCACAGCAGGTGCCCAAGAATACAACCTCAAGAGGGCAGAGCAAGGGCAGAGTCATGGTGAGCACAGACCAAAGAAAAAGAAAATAAAACTTTAAACTCAATTCAGTTCAATTCCTTATCGGGCATCTACTGAAACACAGGACAACACTGGAGGCCAAAGCTGACCGTGCAGCATATGTGTCTGGTCACTACCCTGTCCTCAAAGACAGGTGTGGCGTCAGCCCCCTCCCCCGCCAACAGGAAAGATGACAGAGCTGCGTTCTTTCCAAGTAAACACCCTGACTTCTTCTGATTACTTGAAGATCAAAATTCCATAGGAATCTTACGTAGGGATGTGATTATTACTAAAAAGCAAACCATAAATTGACTTCTGCTTACTCCTGTGATCTGCCTTGCCAGACATGGAAAGGACTTATAGGAAACTTTGGGAGAACACCCCAGACTTGCTTCTGGGGTAGGAGGAGGGAGAGGGATTCTAACAACCCAGAAAGTCATTTTTTTAATTGACATGAAACTTGCAGAATGTAACATTTATCGTTTTAATGTTAAATGGCATTAAATGGTGGCATTTAGTATGTTCTCAATGTTGTGCAACCGCTACCTCTAGTAAATTGCAAAACATTTTTATCATCTCCCCAAAGAAACTCTGCGCCCACTGGCTGGTTGGTCCCCTTCCCTCCCTCCCCCAGCCCCCCGCGACCACCAGCTGCTTTCCATCTCTACGCCTCTGCCTACTCGAGACACTTCAACTAAATGAAATCACACAGCGTGAGCCCTTTCGAGTCTGCTTCCTCCACTCGGCACAAGGCTTTCTAGACCCATCCGGGCTGTGGCAGGATAGCTCCCCTTCCTCTTCACACCTGAGTAATATTCCACTGTGTGCATGGACCTTATTTTGTTGATCCCTTTATCTGTCCACGGGCATTAGGATTTTTCCACCTCTTGTCTTTTGTGAATACTGATGCTTAGATGGGTCTGTGTGAGCATTTGAGAACCTGTTTGCCACCCTCTGGGGCACATACCTAGAGCAGTGTTTTCAACCTTTACTATCTCACAGCACACTTGAACCTGTAGTTAAATTTTTATGGCACACTGAAATATGTTGGTCAAAAAAAGAGTAAAAAAAAAAAAAAAAGAATATACTTTATGTTCTTTGAACTTCTTGGGAAATAATTTAATTAATGCACTTTGAAAATTTTCAAGGCACACCTAAGATCCTGCTATGGTGCACCCGTTGAAAATTGGAGGAACTGTTGGATCCCTGGTTTAACTTGGTAAAGACCCTCCAAATGTTTCTACGACAGCTGCGTCATTTGACATGTCCACTAGCAATGTGTGAGGATCCACATTTCTCCACATTGTCACCAACACACGCAAACTTCCTTTTTTCTCATTATAACCATCCTTAGAGGATGGGAAGTGGCATTTCATTGTGGTTTGAATTTGCATTTTCATACTGGCCAATGGTGTGAGCCATCTGTTCCTTTGCTTGTTGACTATTTGTCTATCTTCTTTGGAAGAATGTCTATTCAAGTCCTTTGTCCATATTTTAATTGGGCTGTTTATCCTTTTGTGGTTGAGTTGTAAGAATTCCTTCCATATTCTGGACATTAGACCCGTCACAGTTACATGACTTGCGTGTTTTTCCTCCCATTCTGTAGATAGTCTTTTTAGAATGTATCTTCTTAAGAGCGTAAGCTGATGCTCTTTCTGCGGCGTTCTGGAGTGGGAAGTTCTTGTCAACGGTGAATCAGATGGCAGGAGGACATGACAGGGTTACAAAGGTCTCCTCGTTCTTGGAACTGAAATTTCCTTTTAGTGTTAGGTTAGGGCAGGGTGAAGTCACACAAGTCCCTCAGTTTTGACAGAGATGAGGAATTGAGATTACCTAGGAACCCCAGCTGGGGGATTTGAAAACAGACTCTACAGACCATGAAAAGCATTTTAGGGAACAAAAGGCTAGGAACAAAGGCCAAATAGTGCTACAAAACAAGCAGTCACTGTCTGGACCCCCAACTTTGCTGCATGTCAGAATCACACAAGGATCTTTTTAAAAACTACCATGAACTGGTTTCCATCTGCAGCTATTCTGAGTTTATCGGCATGTGTGAGACTTGAGCAGGAGAGTTATAAAAGCACCCTGGGGGATTCTAATGTGCAGCAAAGTTTGGGAACCACTGAGCTCAGCAAGGGAGCTGTGCCCAGCAGCAGGGGTGGAGGCTGACACTCAGAAGGCTCCACCAGCCCCGCCACAGCGGGATCAAGTTAATCTGAGAAGCTCTTTTTTGACTCCAAAATGTTCATGATCATGTTGCCTTCTCCAAGAGAAGACAGGGCACCTAATTTAAGGAGCCTGAGGCTGTGTCACAGAGATGGCACCAGCTAGATGGGGGTTGCCAGGTGCCACTTCTTCACCTCAACTTTCCACGTTGATGACCAAAACTAGGAGATGGAAGAAGTTATTTATTCCTACCAGGAGTGTGGGCAATTCTATGTGGGCCTGTGTACAATTAAAAACGTGGTGGAAAGGAGGAATAACACACATTTTAGTACGGATCTAAAGTCAGAGTATTCTGAAGGCCCCATGAAATTAAGGAACAATCTTGTTTGATTCAGAAGCTGCTTTTGTAGTTTGAGATGCTGACATAGCTAATGTCCCTAAATTCCGCTGGCAAGTCCAAAGTCATGGTTTTCCACCTTTACTAAGCATCAGAATCACCTGAAGTATTTTTAAAAATACACTTGCACTAGACTATTTATCGCAGCTCTATTTACAATCTCCAAAATGTGGAAACAGCCTAAATGCCCACCAACCCAGGAATGGATTAACAAGCTGTGCTATGCGTATACCATGGAATACTATTCAGCCATTTAAAAAGATGGAGACAATTGCACTAATGTACACAGCTATGATTTAACAATTAAAATAGATAAATAAATAAATAAAAAGATGGAGACTTTACATCCTTTGTATTAAGCTGGATGGAACTTGAACACATTACTCTTAGTAAAGCATCACAAGAATGGAGAAGCATGAATCCAATGTATTCAATTTTGACATGAGGACGATTAATGACCTAGTATATGGTGGGGGGTGGAGAGGGAAGGAGGGAGGGGAGTGGGGTCTCAGTGTGACACACCTCTTGGTGGCAAGACACAATTGTAAGAGGGACTTTACCTAACAAAGGCCATCAGTATAACCTTGTTTCTTGTACCCTCAATGAATCCCCAACAATAATAAAAACTATATATACAGCTGTCTGAAATCTCCAGGGACAGAGAGTGAGTGAGTGATTATCTGAGGTTGGGGTGAGAACAGGGAATGACTAAAAATGGGTACAAGGACCTCTTTGGGGCGACAGAAACTCTCTCCAATTGGATTGGGATAATGGTTGTACAACTCTGCAAATGTACAAAAAATCATCAAATTGTACACTTAGAAATGGGTAAATGTTATTGGTCTGTAAATTAAACCTCAACAAAATATCTTTTAAAAACAAGGGATGGCTAACACCATAGTCCATGTCTAATCCCAGTACTCTGAGAGGCGGAGGCAAGAGGATCACTTGAGGCTGTAAGTTCAAAACCAGCCTGGGCAACAGCGAGACCCCATTTCTCCAAAAATTTTAAGAAAGGGGGGAGGGTAAGGACTATAAAGAGTAAACCATGAAAGTCTTACAACTAAACCTAGTTAATGGTAGGGAAGGAGGCATTGTTCTTTAACTTAACAAATAATTTAAGAAGCACTCGTACAACTTTAAGTTTTTTATATAAATGTACAGAATATTATACCCAAAAGTACGGCTCTGTAGGCTCTGCCCCCAAAGGTTCTAATTCATTTTCTGGGGTAAGATTGGGTTGTCTGCAATTCCTTCTAACCCCCTCCAGGTTACTGCAGCGTATGAGCAGGTTTGAGAGTCACTGGTAAAGCCTCCAGGGGAATAAACAGGTATCTTATCCTTCACCTTGCTCATCTCACTCAATTTTACCTCTAGTCCTCAGGGATCTTGTCCTAAACAGAAATTTCCTGCCCCCCAAAATTGGAATCACAGCAAAGGAGGCATCTAGGTGCCATGGGTAAGACAGTAGGAAGTTCATGAGATTTTAACAGAGAGAGTCAGGTAACCAGGCCCAAACAATCACACAGCTGGAAAATCTGTCCTAGCATGTCCCCTCAGAAGCTGGCTCGCCCCAGATGTCCCAAGGAGGCCCTCATTTCAAATTCTCTGTTCCGCTGAGCTCACAAAGCATCCAGGCAGCTCAGGGGACAGGACAGCAGGGAGACCGATGAGAGAGGGCATCCTGCCTTCCACTCTATACCAACTCGTCATCCTTTGGCTTTTGAACCTGTGTTAGCTATTTCCATAATCAAGGATTATAGTGCTTTGGCTTCCAAATTACATCTCACAGAATTGGTGTTTACATTGGGAAGGAGCCCATCAATTCACAATTCAATAGACGTGGGTCCAATCTTGATACACAAGACGAGTAAACTAAGCCAAAGATAGATTGCAATGCTTTCGGTCTTTCCTTTTATTTTTATATTTAATTAGAGAGAGACTTGGGATGTGAACTCACACCCACCAGTAGTGGACAATCCTCTGTTTAAGGAGGAGGTAGTTCAGCAAGAGTTCTAAGGGCATGAACTTGGAGTCAGGTAGACTTATGCTTTAATTCTGTGTATAGCGATAATTAAATATGAGACCTTGTCCATATTACTGAACCTCTATAAACAACCTCAGCTTCTTCATAAACAAAATGGAAACTTAGAAAAATATGACCTAAGAGAGCTGTTGTAAGGTGTGGACGAGATGATACTATACACGGAGCACTTAGTCAGTATCTAGAATACAGTAGTGTTCCTTATCTAGAATTGTTATTTCTAAAGATAAAAATGGGTCAGTGGTCAGAGATCTGCTTATGCAGATTCCAGAAGTCTGATTTCTTAACAACAGCCAGATCCAGCAGAGGCATGTGCTGGCTGGGGCCACAGCCCCCCCCCCCTCCCCCCCGAGGACAGCTCATGCTCTGGTGCAAGCCCAGTTCTGGTGTGATCTCTACCCTGCCTCTCCTCTGGAAACACACAGTAGGGTCCGGTCAAAATCACAACATCCTGTGCTTCAGGCTGCCAAGGCCACCGTGCTGCTGGGGGACCACAGCTGAGCTCTCAACAGCAGGAATGAGGACAGGAAAGAGAGGGTCCGTCCCCCCGCACCTGGCTCTGGGAAAGGCTTATGAAATCTCCATGTTCTTCTGGAAGCAAAGTGTCTACTTTGGTATAAAAAGCAAGGAAAGCAATTTTCTTAAAAATAAACAGACCCCAAGAGATCAATGGTCTGGAAAAATTCCTCTGAGGTACTAACAGGCCCTGGATACAAACAGTAAGCAGCCTTTTGGCTGCCACTGTAATCCACACACCCTCCAGACCTCACATATCCCCTGTGCACACGCACACACACACTCACACACGGGCACGTATGCACGCATCCTACTACATGCACACATCTCCAAAGGGGCACAGTGGTTCTGAAAGTGAGACAACACACACTCTTCCTCACTGTGCACAGCTACCCTCAGATCTCCTCCTGACACACTAACTGAGCCTGTGCATGGCCCAGACCCAGACGGACAGCCACCCTCCCTGTGAGACCCTGCCAACTCGGAGTCTCCGTCCTCCTGAAAAGATGCTTCACTACTGCAGCTGCAAACAGGAAAATTTATCCAAAGTACTCCTTACTAATATGAAATCAAAATATAAACAATCACATGTTCTTAAGAATGATAAAACACTATTATAGTCTAGTTCAGGGTAGAGGGAAGTGAGGGGGTAAGTGGGAGGACGTACGGCAGAGGGAGGGAGGGCATGAGGCCGGACCTCACGCAATGCACATGGTGTCAGGGTGTATGACACGTCCCCTGGGGGAGGGGCTCTTCTGCAAATGGAACTTTACCCCGGAACTGAGAGCAGAGAAATGTACCCTAAATATCATACCCTCAAATTAATTTGAATAAAGTTTTTTTTAAATGATGCAACAGGAAAACTTCCCTCTCAGTTACTATTAGAGAGAAATAAAATCTTAAAACATATTTTGTTATTTGTGTGTACGTTTTCTTTTCTTTTCTTCTCTCATCTGAAGACACTCAACTTTCTAGCTACTGTTTAAAAGGCACTGTGTTAAATACCAAGAGGACAAAGTTCAATCAGACACAGACCAGCCTTCAAAGGCACCTATGATCTTATCAGAGAACTAAGATTTGCTTTAAAAAGATATACAGCAGGACCTCTAGAAGCTGACCAACGAAGGGACCGTAACAGACTGGGCAACCCACAGAGGTGGTCACCATAAGGAATGAGGCCTACTGTTCTGATACACACATGTGGTCAGTCCTGTCTGTGACAATTATGTCAACTTAAGGAGGTGGTCAGTGCAGGGAGGGGTCAGCTATGGAAGTGCTATGGTACATATGGTGAGAACAATAACATGTTCACTCATGCCTTCTATCCCAGCACTTTGGGAGGCCCAGGCAGGAGGATTGCTTAAGGCCAGGAGTTCAACATCAGCCTACAGCAAGACTCTGCCATGATACAAAAAAAAAAAAAAAAATTCCTTTTAATTAGTCAGGTGTGGTGGTGTGCACCTGTAGGCCTAGGTACCCAGGAAGCTGAGGCATGAGGATGATATGAGCCCAGGAGCTCAGAGCTGCACCACGCACTGCACTCCAGTCTCAGTGGCAGAGGGAGACCCAACTCTAAAAAAATAATGATAACATTTACTAAGCTGTTACGATGACCACGTGAGGCAGTTATCATCCCTGTTTCCCAGATGTGCAAGCTGAGTCTTCTAGTCTCCCAGTAATTTTTTTCAAAGTTATAGTTAATTCCTGAACTAGAATCCATTAACCACGTAACTGCCATCTACATGCCATGAGAATGGGGCATTGTATCTCTAAATGCCAGAGACCCTGACAATATCTTTGCTTTTTCAGTTAGCTCTGAATGCCGAGCTCCGAGTTTGGAGTCTACACATAGCAAAGGGCCTGAGTCTCCCCCAGAGCACCACGTGCTGGGGAGGGGTGTATTTTCCACCTTGGGCCTTGCCTGTGTTGCATGACGTCAGACACCAGCGTCCTTCCCTTCCACCTGGCCAGTCATTTCTCTCCTGTCCTTTCCATCTTGTTCCTAAATATACCCTCCAAAAAGTGTTCTGGGCTGCTCTCCCTGCAGCCCCCAGACTGAATTCATTTTTGCTTATTTAGCATTTAAAATTTCCGTGCCCTCAGCAACACAATGACCTGAAATCTTGTCATTCCAATCGTGGTGCAAATTTTGGAAATCATCTATCTCATCATCCCATTTTGACACTGACCAGTCTTACTGCCAGATTAAATATACAGCCCAACCTCTTAGTGGCAATTAACATAGTGATTAAAATTATACTATAATTGAAATTAACATAGTGATTAAAATTATATGGAATTTTTCAACAAATGGAATGCCATTTTAAAAATCAGAATTTGACAAGGTCTGCACTTTACATATGTCCACTTTGAAGGCTGCGTTAAACTGCTGTTGTTAATAACTCTACAGTGCAACAACCTGAAATATAATACTAAGTACTAGAAATCTGAAAACTTCACCATAAAATTGAGAGATGTTAAAGACCAAAATAAATGTGTGTTGATGTAAAAAAAAAAAAGTCAGAATTTGAGAAAAATCTACAGTAAATGGTCCCGCCAATGAGCCAAAATGTCTGTATCTTAAATCAAATGTCCAGCACACATTATTCATTATTTAATTTTAGAAAGATGGTAACATACTGCCTTTTAAAAACAGATTTTTAGAAAATGGTCCCATATTCCCATACCCCTAATATAAAATGACTATTTAATATAACTTCCTAGACTTTTCTCACTTCGTATTTAACAAAGTAGGCATGTTTAACGTTCCAACAGATGTACAACTTCATCCCTCTCTCTGTCTGACATGCTGAATTGTCTCACAGTGTAATTTACTCATCTCTTCCCACTCATTGACTATTTGGGCTGAGAGAATGACTTTGCTACTCCAAATATTATCAAACAGGCTCGTACATGAATCATCCCCAATATCTTAGATCTTTTTCCTAAAGTAGATTCCCAGAAGCACTACCACTGTGTCAATAATTTAAACATTTAAAAATCTATCAGAGCCTGGCACTTCTTAAAAAACAATGACAATGGAGTACTAGGCACTGTCTTCACTCAGTCGCTCCGGTCCCAGCTCCCAGCCTGTGAGGAGGGCGCGCATCCTTTATGGAGTTCTCTGGAGCCGAGGCCCACTCTGAGTTCACGAGACCCCAAGGTCACCAGCGTCTGTACTCACCGTCCCCTCTGCCCTTCTGCCTACTGTTCTGCAGTGGCAGCACCTCCAAGGCCATGATGCCTGACTGCTCCAGAATGTCAGCCTCCACCACCAGCCTCCCGGCCAGCTGCTGGGGCCGCACGCTGACCACGTGCTCATATTTGCCCAGGCGCCGCTGCAATAGCTCCTCATAACTCAGGAAGAAGGCGGCCTTGTCCTTGCTGGGGATGACCACGGAGGCTCTGAATACATCAGTTCCCTTCTCCCTGTCAGGGAAGAAAGGGACCCCAGGCAGGGTTCAGAGTAGGACAGAACCAGGTTCCCTTCATCCCCTCCAGGCACCGGCCTCTGGGGAGACCAGTGGGCACATCAGAGAGCCCTAAGGAAGGGAAGTTAAAACCAGTCCTGGAGGAAGTGAAGACCAGCACTGGAGGAAGGTTGCCAGGGGCAAGGAATGGGGAGTAGCAGGGACTTCACAGATGACTGGCCTCCACCTCTCCCGGGCACAGACCAAGGGGGCAGTCTAGAGAGGGGACAGTTAAGGCTACAAACCACTACAAGGCAGGTGTGAAGTGCATTCTCCCCTTTACAGGGATGGCCGAATAAATGCTGGCATTTTACATAACTTTAAAATAGCTAGTACATTAGGATTGTATACCTTGGTAACATTTGTGGATGTGTTCAGGAGGATAACTATGGCATGAAAGACTGCAAAGCTAAGAAAAAGACAAATGATTTGGAACACTTTCGCCATATTCACCAAAGGAATCGGCAGGGAGGAGTGACTGTTAGTGGGTAAGGCATTTTCAAAAGCTTCCAGAGACTTGGGGGGAGGAAGTTGAGCAAGAACGTTACATCTCAGAATGTGCCAGAAGGGGCTGCCACAAAGAAGAAGGCCAAACTGGCAGACCCTCAGACACCTTACAGGGTCTGAATCAGGTAGGACAGCACCATGTGAAAGTGACAAGAGGGACCAACTACAGGGAGGATAATCCCAAATCCATAGATAAGTGAGTGGCTAAGACATCAGACTTCCCTACTCCTCTTTCCCAGTCACAAGTACTGAGATGGAAAACTTTTCTTGAGCATTGGGCAGAACGACTAAAAAAAGGCTGATGCCTAAACCCATTATTGTAAAACTTCAAAACATCATGTAGAGAAAACACAGAAAAGGAGTATTAGACCACATGAGGCATATCACCAGTGAGATTGGATGTTACAAGATTTTGGAACAATGCCTCAAAGTTCAGAGGAGAATTATTCTGATTTTACATTCCACAGACAACCAAAATATTAATCCAAGTTTCAGAATGTTTACCTCTTATGCATCCACTCTGAGAAACTACTTCAGCATGTACTCCAGCCAAATAAAGGAGGAAACCAAGAAAGGGGAAGATGTGAAATATAGAAACAACAAAAGCAACTCAGAAGAAAAGGAGAAGAAACCCCTGAGTAACAGCCATAATGGTATTCCATTGTCCTAAGACGTCTGTGTTTTTTGTTTGTTTGCTTGCTTGTTTTTTAGAGTGCCATGGTGTTGTAGATCACAGAAACCTCAGACTCTTGGGCTCAAGCAATTCTCTTGCCTCAGCCTCCCAAGTAGCTGGGACTACAGGTGCCTGCCACAGCACCTGGCTATTTTTAAGAGACGGGGGTCTCACTCTAGCTCAGGCTGCTCTTGAACCTGTGAGCTTAGGCGATCCACCCACCTGAGCCTCCCAAAGTGCTGGGATTACCAGCATGAGCCACCGACGTCTGTGTTTTAATGGCATGTTTTAACAGATCTGAAATCACAACTGTCTTCCCAGCAGTGATGTCTGCCAGCATCAGGGGTGTATGGATGTCCTTGTTTACAGAAACTTGGTCACAAATGTTTCTCTTGTCATCATTTCAAATGAGTTATGTGTCTTGCTAAATGTTAATAGTGACAAAATTAAATTTTGCCTCATGAGAAAAAGAAGGAAGGCAATAGAAAATGCGAAGAAAAACAGAAACTTACAGGTCATGATCTAACTAAACAAACTGTGGCAGGAGTCTGAACATTTGTGATAAATACTACTTGAGACATACCTATAGTCCCACAAAGTTGGGTTTTAACCGTCTGCTGCAGCAAGAGGGGCCACACACCAGACACACCACGAGCCATCTCACCAAACAAAGGAAGAGACGGGAGAAGGGTGACATGCAGGGAAAAAGTTAAGCAAAGCAGTGCTTGGACAGGCTCAAGGCACATATGGTATGTTTAAAGCTGTTAATATCAGCTAGTCTGGGAACCAGTTTCTAGGCTATGCATCCTTGGTAATAACATGAAGATAAATGTAGAATTCCATGTCGAACACCCCTTATCTATAGCTCTGGACCTTGGTTGCTTTTTTTGTGGCCTAGCAACGCCTTGGCTCAGGTCTTCCAGAAAAAGGATGTTCCATTCTCACTAATAGGATTTCCAACAGCAAAACTTCTGACAGTTTAAGACTTTAGAGAACTAACTTTCCCAAAGCTATGTCCTTTTGTCAATGAACCAAATCAGATTTATAGGTTCACATCATTTTATCTAGATTCAAAGATCACTTTCCTACAAAGGTTACAGAGGCCTAGAGAGAGAAATGGAATCTTAGTGCATAGAGGCCCCCACAATTAATGTTATTTCTACAGCTCTAAAAAAGCAAATGCTGTGTATTGATTCCCAATGTTTAGATTTAGTTTAAAGGCAAAACAGAGAACACAAGTATTGTTAGAGGTCAAAATTTAAATGTCAATAACTCCGACAGTGCAAAATAAGTGATCAGGTAACAAAAGACAGGTATAAAAAATGGGGAAGGAGAGGCAGTGTGAAGGCTAAGAAGGAATAGTCTCATTTAAGACAGTAGAAACAGCCCACGATGACCTACACACTGATAAATGGATGGAAGAAAAAATAAAATAATAATATGAAAATTTGCAATGCAGAAGGAAGTAAGAGTATTGTAAGTTTGCTAAATCCTCTTTCTCTGCACCAGAAGGTCAAGAGATGATGTCTTATTTTTATCAAGAAATCAGGCAGGGCAATGTGGCTCATTCTGCAATCCCAGCACTCTACCAGGTTGAGGTAGGAGGAGTGCTTAAGGACAGGGGTTTGAGACCAGACTAAGCAAAAGCCAGACCATGAACCTACAAAAAGAAAAATTAACCAGGCGTGGTGGTGGTGCCTGTAGTCCCAGCTACTTGGGAGGCTGAGGCAAGAGGATCTCTTGAACCCAGGACTTGAGGTTGCTGTGAGCTGTGATGACACCACCACATTCTACTCAAGGCAACAGAGTGAGACTCTGTCTCAAAAAAATAAATAAATAAAAATAAAGAAAGGAAAGGAAAGCATAAAACAAGACAAAACATTGAAGGATGGCCACCATAATATTTAGAGTTAGGGAGGTAACTAAAAAGAAAGCTAAATGTAGAAATATTAGAAGTAGTTGTTCCTAGGAAGAGATGGCCAATGCATGGGTTTGGTAAAATTTTCCTTTTAGATTATAAACACCTATATAATGTATTGTCAACTAGTATAGATTTTTTTTTTATTTTGATAAAAATGAAAAAGAGAAAAGTACTTGGTGCTAGGAAAGCAGATGGGTAGGGAAGGGCTGGAGGACAGAACACCTTGCTGAAATGGATTTTTAATTCCTTAATGAAACACTTACCCTTCATCTTCCGTGCTTTTATTCCTTTTCTCTTTCACCCTGTCACCATTCTTCTTTTCTCTCTCTGTAATTTCACCCTGATACACCTTGTCTCCGATAATCCTGAAACACAAGAGTCAGCTCTGTCACCAACCTACAGTTCAAAGACAAACTCAGACATGGATCTTATAACCATGACAACCCTAGAAAATATTTTTATTTATATCCTCTTGGATATGCAGAACGAATACATTCCAGATGAGGGCATCACCCTTGATTCATTCATTTTGCTCTAGGGCAATTTTCAACAGGTCCAAAGGCTGAGATCCAACCCACAGTGCCTCAGGGATTCTCCAGGAGAAAATCACGAGATCTGCTCAAATTTCCACACACACTTGCCATCTTGAATCTTGTCCGGACCAAAAACTAAACCTGACACCTACCCTGGTTGGCATATTTTTACCTCTTGAATCACAAGAAGAGGAAAGATATCCAATTTAGGATGCCAGAAGTCTATGCTGCCTCCTTATTCTGGTCTCAGCCTAACCTTGGCCTTCTCTGATTTCCCTACCTACAAGCCCCTCTCACTTTGACTTGTCATCTTCATAACATTCACAATTGCCTACAACTATTTCATTTACCATCTTGTTTATTGATTTATTGTCCATTTATCCCCACTAGAATATCAGCACCATTGTGACATTGTCTTCCCCCAGAGGGTCTCTCTCTGTTGTCCTGGGTAAAGTGCCACGGCATCATCATAGCTCACTGCAAATTCAAACTCCTGGGCTCAAGAGATCCTCCTGCCTCAGCCTGTTGAGTAGCTGAGTACTACAGGTGCCCACCACTGCACCCAACTGATTTTTGTATTTTTTGTAGAGATGGGGTCTCTCCCTTGCTCAGGCTGGTCTCGAACTCCTAGGTTCAAGTGATTCTCCCACCCAAGACTCCCAAAGTGTTAGGATTACAGGTGTGAGCCACTGCACTTGGCCAACAATGTCTTTTTCGTAAAAGTATACCAATCTCCTTGAAGAGTGGCTGGCCCGTAATGAATTCTCATTTTGTTGGAGGGAAGAAAAGAAAGGAGAAGAATGAGAAAAGAAGAGAGAAATGAAATGAAAAAGGAGAGAAAGGAAGAAGAAAGGAAGGGGGAAAGGAATGAAGGAAGGAGGGGGAAGAGAGAGAGAGAAAAAGAGAGAGGGAAGAAATGAGGGAGTGAGGAAGGGAGAAAGGAGGAAACAGAAGAGGCCACCTTCCCATCCACACTCCACGTACAAGGATATAAATTCTCACAGCCAAAAGGCTGTGGGTCATCACATCGCCTTGGGCTCGCCCCAACCACCCCACATAGAAACCTACGTCTCTGACCAGCATGTCACCTACATAGTAAAGTTGGTGATGAAGGCTGCAGCTGGAATTTGCATCTGAAACTCAATTTCATGGTCCTCAGAAGCTCTGTTCAGCATTCTGCAGGAAACCGTCGTGAAGGCATAACGAGAAATAATGGTGGACTTCACCGAGAATTCTGCCATCAAAGGTTTGGTTTTCTGTAGGAATTAAAGCACACAGTCTTCTCAGCAACACCTGAAAGCGCGAGTCAAACATTCTGGAGCAGGCGAGGGTCTTTTTCCCTATTCAGGAAAAAATCCTGAATCTGGGAGCTTTGCCCTGTGATTCCTGCTTCCTTAACTTTGTCTTGTCCCAATTCTCCCGTTAAGTCCCTTCACTTGTAAGACAATCTGTCTTACAATGTACCAGATTGTACATTTGTACAACAAATTCATAATGTACAAGCAAACATTTTAACACAGTGACGATTTCCAATTAAGCAGAAAATAAACATGGCTTAGTAATCCAATCAATTATTGGAATTTCAGAAGTTAATTGTGTGACATATACCAGACTTCTAATAAAAGTTACCACTTTTACATCACACTTGCAGGACCATTGAGTTGATCAAAACATCAGAACATGGCTAAAGAAACTCTCATATTTTAAAATTAAATATCTACCAACTATCCACTTAGAGAAATGATATGCCAGGAATTCCCCATCTGGATTGCAGTCACCTTATTGTGAAACAGAATCAATACTAAATTCAACAGAGTATTCAGGAACTAGAACCTAGAAAAAAGAAAGCCTCAAAATCTCTGTTTAAGGCAGTAGCTAGATGGTATAAATTTAGCAGCCTGTTAAAATGGTTCAGGGTTGGCCAGGCACATGGCTCACACTTGTAATCCTACTTTTCTGGGAAGCCAAGGTGTGAGGACCCCTTGAGCTTGGGAGTTGAAGACCAGCCTGAGCAAGAGCAAGACTCTATTTCTACTAAAAATAGAAAAAATAGCCGGGTGTTGTGGAGGGCGCCTGTAGTCCCAGCTACTGGGGAGGCCGAGGCAGGAGGATCGCTTGAGCCCAGGAGTTGGAGGTTGCTGTGAGCTGTGATGCCACAGCACTCTAACCAGGACAATGGAATGAGATTCTATCTCAAACAACAACAACAGCAACAACAAAACTGTTGAGGGTTTTTCCAGCCATGTCAACTGTGCTGTATCTGATAACAAAACCTGAGGAGGAAGGGGGCATTCATGAGGAGGCCACTGCTCACAGTGACCGTCTAACTCCAGGAACTGGCCAAACAACTGACAAGCATGTTACAGGCTGGCTGTGTCCTCCCAAAATTCATGTGTTAAAGTCCTAATCCTCTAAGTGATGATCTTTGGAGCTGAGACCTTTGGAAAGTAATTAGAATTCCATGAAGAGAGCCCTCAAGATGAGATTAGTACCTCGTAAAAGGGGACAGGAGGCAGCTCTGTACATCTCTCCCTCCATGTGCATGCACCGAGAAAAGGCTACGCGAGCACACCTTGAGAAGGCTGCCGTGTGCAAGCCAGGACAGGGGCCCTCAACAGAAACCAAACACTGCGGAACCTTGATCTTGGACATCCAACATCCAGAACTGTGAGACAACACGATTACACTGTTTAAGTCACACAGAGGAGACTTTGTTATGGAAACCAGAGCAGAAAGACAAGTTATGTTACAGTCTTGGGACAAGTACATGAAGCAGGTGTCTTATTTCCGTTTCACAGATGGAGGGAAGCTTAGTGAGAGCACAGATTGCTCCCAAGTCTGCCTGGGGCCTCTCACTGTGGACATGTCCTCTTCATCTTCCTGTGCCCAACCCAGCAGCCTCTCAGTAAAGGTTGAGAGGGAAGCCTGCTTACTCTCACGGGATCACACTCTCTCTCTCCCAGGGACTGTGGCCTACCTGGGCAATGAACATTTCAGCCTTCCTCTGATTTACTGATTTATTTACAGTCCTAGGCTGTAATTATTTTCATAATAAACATATTGTTCTAATTTATTGATATTAAGGCCTATGGCTCCTGGGACAGCCAAAGGAGATTGCAAATTCTGTTTCAAAAGGGTCACCACAGAATGCTAATCTAGTTAAACCAAACATTTACTCAAAAACACTTGGGTCCAAGCATGGTCTGCCTGGTGAACCACCCAAAGCTTAATAGATATTTTATATGACGGAGGAGAGAAGTGGCTGAGAAGAGGCTCGCACCCCCCAGGGGGTGAGTCGGGGTGATCAGAGTGAGCACAAGAGCAAGAACACAGAATGGGCAGGTGCTCTGTGCACAAGAGTCAGGACTGTTCATCTTTGTGACCAGCTGTGGCTGAACTTCCTCAACAAAAAAGTGAAAGATGAGTGGGAACAGGTAGACTCAATAGGTACGAGCCCAGCCCCCTCCCACACCATAAACACCTGGAGAACAGACACTGGCACTTCTTTTTTGTTTTTACCCACAGCTCTCAGGATATAGAAAAAGTGAAAAAATCATATATGGAATTAAATTTTCTGAATCTAGAACAATGAAAGGAAATGATAGATACCCAAAAAGGAAACACGGTAAACTCGTACTTATTAAGCACTATTACAGACTAAATTCTGTGAAAGTTTGAGAAGAAACATTACGTGTGGTTCTTTCCCTCAAGGAGCTTATAATCAAATTGGAGAGAAAGTGCAAAAAATATAAAGCAATGTAGGAAGATGGAGTGAGCAAGAGAGAGAGGGAGAAGGAGGGGGGTAGATGGATAAATGGATGTACAGATAGGTAGACGTGTGACGGACTGATGGATGGACGGATACATAGATGGTGGGTGGACACCTAGACTGTAAGACCCTGCAGAGTTCAGGAGAAAGATGAATCAGTGAAGTCCATAGAAGTAGGAAGAGTTGTTAACATCGATGTAGTATTTCTAAGAGGTAAAAGAGAATAGCAAAAACATTCTAAGAACACAGAAGACATGAAAGTAGGCATGAAGCACAGCATGTTCCTGGCACAATGACCAGAAAGAACAACACACTGTGAGAAGGATGTTGGACAGGCAGAGGACACACACAGGCAAGGGACATGGGCAGGGGACATAGGCAGGGGACATGGGTTGGGGACATAGGCAGGGGACATGGGTTGGGAACATGGGCAGGGGACATGGGTAGGGGACACAGGCAGGGAACACTGGCAGCTGATGCAGGCAGGGGACATAGGCAGGGGACATGGGTCAGGAACATGGGCAGGGGACATGGGTAGGGGACACAGGCAGGCAACACTGGCAGGTGACGCGGGCAGGGGACATAGGCAGGGGACATGGGTAGGGGACACGGGTAGGGGACACAGGTATGGGACACTGGGGACACTGGCAGGGGACATGGGCAGGGGACACAGGCAGGTAACCAACAACCCTATAACCTAAGCCAGAGCTCTGAGTAGCAAACGAGTCCTGAAAGGACAGATATTAAACAGTTGCCTCAATTTTTCCCAGGGCACAGTTCTTAATAATCCAATGACACGTTCTCTATGTTTATATTATATTTAAATAATAATTTGGTTTGGGGATGTCAACTGGAAAAAAAGGCAAAAAAATAAAATAAAAAAGTCTTCCTGTGACATAATGTCATTTCCTCATTATTTTTTCCTACAAAGGCAAAACAGATGGAAAAGTGTTTAAGGCAGGGAGTGTCTTAATTAGCTGCTCCAGGGACCAAAGGTTTTTGCATGACTCATGTGAGTCACTTAAAATCAAGCCACCCAGAGGATGTCCTGAATTGCCCAAGATGCCATCTGGAAATGTAACAGAGGAACGTTTGGGACGGGGTCTGCCAGAAGGTTTGGCCTCAGTGCCCCTTCCTAGAGGACTAACCTTTTGCTGCTTCTTTCAGATCTAACAGTTCTTTAGTGACCATTAGAAGAAATTGTTCTGGACGTGGTGGAGAACCTCAGAAATCATCTCACTTTGCACTCAGTTTGTTTTATAGAGGAAGGTGGGTCCAAAATCTTTGTTTTATAGAGGAGGGGGAGGGGTCCAAAATCTTTACTACACTTCAACGCCTCTCGTTTTCAAGAAGATCAGTACAGCCCATGTTGTTATTTCATGTAACAGAGGACAAGGGAACTTCCCTGATTCTGGATTTACCACCTTGGAGAACAATTTTACCCCTCTGTAGATGGAAAATGTCATGCACTCTGAATTTCACATTTGTGTTAATATCACACAGTCTACTTGGCAATAGTTCACTGCATGAGAGGAGGAAAAACATAATGTGCAATTATCACTTTTATATAGGAAGGCTCTCCACTCTATACACCTCCTGAAAGGACAGACCTGCTGGTTAGAGGTGGGGATGGGGACACAGACACACGTGTAACCACCCTGAGCCAGGTGACAGTGTCCAGAATTATGCCACCTCTTCTATCTGAGAAGAGTATATCTTTCAGGCATATTTTCTTATGTTCTGTATTCTTGATACCCTGGTATTTAGGATTTTGATGCTGGAGAGACCACCCTTCTAGGGCCAGGGCTGGTTCATTCCTAGAGACAGCGGACGCTCCCTGGGAGTGTACTGTATACATGCAAACCAACCAACCCAGCCTACAGCCCCAGCCACATCCTCCATCAACCTCTCTCACCCCAAGCCAATCTGCCCCTGCCCTAAATCACACCAGGTCCCAGACAACCAGAGACCACTCCTATGACCCCAAGCCTGCTGAAATTACTCAAGCTATCCAATGCTAAGTCTACTCAGCATATCTGCCCTGCTCCCCCATGCTTCAGCATGAAAACCCCAATAACGCCCTGCTCCACCTGCCTCCCCACTAAGGCCCTGCATACTGTCCTCCGTCTCCTGTTTCTAGGGACCTGTGAATGAGAACCTCTTTCTTCATGACAGTCATTTCTGTGTCTGTGTGTCTTACCATGCCTGCCTAAACCAGATCGTGGCTGGACGCACTTTAGAACACCTGGTATGGAGCTGCCACTGAGACACAGTGGCTGCTCTCAGGAGGCTGAATGACGGCAGTCAATTGTCTTAGACAACCTAGGCCAGCATCTGGGAAGCACCACGGAAACTCAGACACAAAAAGACCCCTGCTTTCCAAAATGTAAATTGTGTGTGTAATGCCAAGGAACTTTATAAATACGGTATCTAACCGATTCAGAATAAAATCAAGCAAATCCCTACAATCCTGGCAGTGGCAGGAGGTTACCAGCTGTTGTCATCCACGTTCTGTTCATCAGTCAGAGCACCAAACGTTCAGGGAGGCACAGCAGCAGTGAGATGGCTGGAGAATGGGCTATAAAGAGCTCACAGGACAAATGAGGCTCCAGGCAGGAGCCGTGAGTCACGGGGGGCCTTACACACCCTGGGAGTCTGTCCCTCAGGTGCTGTGGAGTCACTGAAGACATTCATATGATGTGCCAGGTACACTGCTGGAAAGATCAGGCTGATTCCAGCTGGGTGATGAATAAAGTTCATGTTAAAAACTTAGAATAGGCTCAGTGCCCGGAGCTCAGTGGTTAGGGCACCAGCCACATGCACCAGGGCTGGTTTGTTCAAACTCAGCTGAGGCCTGCTAAGCAACTGTGACAACGACAACCAAAAATATAGCGAGGCGTTGTGGCGGCCGCCTGTAGTCCCAGCTACTTGGGATGGCTTAAGCCCGAGATTTTGAGGTTGCTGTGAACTCTGATACCACAGCACTCTACCAAGGGCAACATGGTGAGACTCTGTCAGAAAGAAAGAAAGAAAGAAAGAAAGAAAGAAAGAAAGAAGGAAGGAAGGAAGGAAGGAAGGAAGGAAGGAAGGAAGGAAGGAAGGAAGGACGGACGGAAGGAAGGACGGAAAGAAAGAAATTAAAACTTTTATATGGCAAATATACCATAAACAAAGTTAATAGACAAATGACAGCTTGAGGGGGAAGTCATCCCATTCAGAAGACAGAGGGTATGTATAACATACGAAGACCTGGGTAAAAAACACAATAGCAAGATAAGCAACAGACCCGGAAAAGGAATTCACGGAAGAATGACTCTGAACCAAGAACAAACATATTTTAAAATGTCCAAATCTGTAAGTAGTCGTGGAAACGCAACTTAAAGGAACCGTAAGATCCCTCTATCTAAAAGACTGCGACATCAGAGAAAGTCATTACAGCAACTGCTCACAGGAATGTGTGCATTCATCACTGCTGATAAAGAAGAAACAAATACAGAGTGTTGAGAGCAATAGCGTTCAGAAAGTAATGTCGTGACATCTATTAAAATTTAAAATGTATATGCACTTTCAATCAGCAATCCTCCCATTAAAACTCTAAGCTGCAGAATTAAATGCACCCACATAACAGAATAAACAAAAGAGGCTTTTGTGCAGCATTGTTTATAAAAAGCTAGAAACAGGTTGAGAGCTTGTCAATAGTAGAATGCTTAATAAATTATGGTGTCAGGGCGGCGCCTGTGGCTCAGTGAGTAGGGCGCCAGCCCCATACGCCAAGGGTGGCGGGTTCAAACCCAGCTCCAGCCAACTGCAACAACAACAACAAAAAAAAATAGCCAGGTGTTGTAGTGGGTGCCTGTAGTCCCAGCTGCTCAGGAGGCTGAGGCAAGAGAATTGAGTAAGCCCAAGAGCTAGAGGTCGCTCTGAGCTGTGTGATGTCATGGCACTCTACCTGAGGGCGGTACAGTGAGACTCTTGTCTCTACCAAAAAAAAAAAAAAAAATTACGGTGTCAATGGTAGAATGCTTAATAAATGGTGGGCTAGCAATATGGAATATTATTGGCCATTTTAAAAAGTCCATAGAACTATGCCAGGTGAGGTACTGAGTGAAAATTATTAGGAGGACAGAATGTGTGTCATTGAGAGAACAGTTTGTTGTATTAATATTAAAATCATGGCCTCAGAAGCTTCATTGTTAGGGCTCAGATCCTGGCTCTCCTTCCCCTTCCCAACTGTGTCATCTTGGGGAAGTGACTTGATCTCCCCGAATCTTTTTTTTCATCTATAAAATGCCTCAATGAATTACTCTGAGAGTAATTAAATCATGACACTTAAAAACATAAAGCCCTTAGAACAACGCCTGGCACCTAGTAAGCACTCAGTAAGAATCATCACATATTAATGTAATCCCAGGGTTTTGATGAGAAATCTCATATATGCAAAAGTATACAGGGTCCCCCATCTTCCCCTGGGGTGTCATTTTTCTCACTGGCACTTACTTCTCAATTACCGATACACTTATGATTTATTTATTCGCTTTGTTTTGTCTATCTTTGTCCCCTTTAGAATTCAAGCTCTAGGAAAGACAGGGTATTTTGTGTGTTTTGTTATCGCTGTTCCCACTGCCCAGGACCATGCTGGGCAGGTAGCAGGCACTAGAAAAAGTATTTGTTGAAGGAATGAATGAACATGTCTGTGTATATATTATGTGCTGTGTGTCATATATGTTATGTGTGTTACATGTATGTGTATATATGTATACGTGTATGTGTGTATATATTGCTGGGAGCTCCATGAGTTTCTGATATTACTGCACATTTTACAAGCAATGGCTCCAGCTGCCTTTGCTCTGAACTGTCCTTTTGAGGATGTTTGTACAGCAGACAGCCTTGGAAGACAGGTGGTGTCTTCCTCCAGAGAAGAAAGCAGGTTGGCTTAATGTCCAGAATTATAGTGAGTACTTTCCTCTGGGGGTCAGGGGGAGATCAGGCAGGCTTAGTGCTGTTTATTGAAGAATCAAGTTCCCTAAGCCTGGGTTCCTCCCATGCAATGCAAACCAGCTGCACACACAGGTGCCATCTGGCCCTCTCTGTGTCACCATATGGGAACAGAGGAATGCCAAAAATGCTGATGCTCTGACCGCCGCCGTTGCTGTGAGTAACAGGTCGTCCTTTTCTCTGACCTCCGAGTCTCCTGTGACCTGCTGGCATCAACGAAATGGTGACAAACGTGAAATCTCACACCCTTCACAATTCTTCACACACTTAAGTAAATTTCTGTCTAGGACCATGTGAATATGGAGAAAACATGAAAGAATGAATACTAGGCTAAAAAACTGGGGTGTGGGGAGGTAGGATTAAGAGATCTGGGGGACTAAAGGGGGAAGAAAAAAAGCCAAGCAAGGAATGGAAAAGAATACAAAGTCCCAGTCCAGAGAAAGATCGCAATGACTGTGACGCTGGTAACAACAAGAAATCGGAATTGACTCAAACGCCAGCTGGCTGCAGGAAGGGTTCGGACAGGCGCCTCACCAGCACGCCCCACATTTGGACACTCCACAGCACGCACAGAAGCACTGAGCTGTCTCAGATGAGCTCCTGGAGTCCCAGTCTGTCAGCCTCCAACAGGCACTGAGGCCTGCCCCACCCGCATCGCCCGAGGCTTTAATCTGCAAGTGTGGATTTTTTGGTTGCTTACTTTATAACAAAGTTTTTATTTCCTGGGTAAGGATGTCATAACAAAATAAAGATTATATTTAGGTTTTTCTTGTTTTAAGAAGGTCTTTGATTCTCCACGGTTTGTCCTTAATAGTCCTACCGAAATAATCAAAATCCTTTTAGAAAAAAAAATCCACTTAAGAAAAGCCTTATTAAATGAATCAGCTGCAAGGTTTCATGTTAAGTTCTTCTCCACTCTATAAGATTTGTTTTTGGTTCTTTTTTGTTTGTTTGTTTTATAAGACAAGAGTCTCATTCTGTCACCCGGGATAGAGTGCCATGGTGTCATCACAGCAACCTCAAACTCCTGGACAATGTCTGACCAATTCTTCTTTTCTTTTTTTTTTTTTTTTTTGTTTTTAGTAGAGACAAGAGTCTCACTCTTGCTCAGGCTCATCCCAAACTCCTGAACTCAAGTCTCCCAGAGTGTGTGAGCCACCATGCCTGGCACTACATTGTAGGACCTGTATGCCCCACAAGGAAAATGAGGGCCTGGTTCAAAATAAATAGAAAAATGAGGGAACTGGCTTTGGGGGTGTACCATGAACATACGTACCAGCCTCTGCAAGAGCCTGACTTGCCTGGGGACCCTCAGTCCAACCTATCGAAAGAAAAGAGACATAAAATATGATTGCCAGGTCATTCTAAAGTCAGTTACACAAGGGGGTTAAGATTGGCTCAGATTCACCCAAGGTCTATCTGTCCTGAAAAGCAGCTTCAACTTTTTCTATTAGGGAGATTGTTTCCAGGCCAGAATTGGAATTCATCTCTCTCAGGCCTAGTTAACCTTGTAACATCACACAGCCTTGTCCCCCTGTTCTTCAATCTGTCAGAGGAGCATGGTTGAAATGAGAAGACAAAAAGTTCATTAGAATATTTGTATCTGTTTCATTTTATTTGGGGGCTTAAAATTAAGGTCTCTGCTCTTGTGTTGATCATGGTGAGTAAAGGTTTTCAGCCTTACTCTGATGAGGTCATTATTCAATGCAAAACTCCAGGAAACTCTGGAAGCAAAATTAAACTTACCTTGAGTTTTCTTATTATGTCTTTTCTGGACGATTTGCTGTATTTTCCCACAACCAGAGGTGGGGCATGGGAAGGTGATTTAAAAAAAAAAAAAAAAAAAAACCTCATTAATGATAAACCAGCCTTTCCGGACTAATTTCAAAGTCCTGGCTAGTGGCTGAGCACAGCCTGCTCATGGCAAGTCTCTGTTTCAATAATAAAAGTGTAAACTGTCAGTACTGTGGGTAATAAATGTTCCTCTCTGGGAGGCCATTTGACAATATAGATCAAAACCTGAAAACAACGCCTAAACTTTATGCACATTTTTAAGCAGCTTTATGAGATACAATTCACATACAACCACATTTATTCATTTCAAGTACACAAGTAAATGGTTTTTTTTACTATATACACAGCTATGCGGCCATCTCCACATTACCTTTAGGTGGTTGAAATCTTTATCTTTAGACATTTTTATTTTCCTAAACACAAGCCCTGCACCTGTGAGCACCCCTCTCCACCTCCTCTGCGCCCCAGTTCCTGCAACCACTAACCCACTTTGGTTTGTGGTTCTGTTCACTCTGGCCCTGTCACACCAGTGGAGCCTCATGATGTGAGGTCTTGCATTTGGCTTTCTCCACTTAGCAGAATGTTTTCAAAGTTTGTCCATGTTGTACCAAGCAGTGCTTCCTTTCTTTCTATGTCTGAGCAATATTCCTCTCTACGGACACACCACAGTCTGTCCATCCGCCCTGTTGATGGATATTCGAGTTATTTCCACCTTTTAGACATTCTGAGTAACACAGAACTGGAATCAGCATTACATGAACATTTACAGGGAAACCTTTATGTTGGAGGTATGTTTTGATTTTCCTAGGAGTGGAATTTCCTCCTGAGTCATAAGGTAAATTTAACTTTTTAAGAAACTGCCCATTTTCCAAAGTGGTTGTAGCATTTTACCCACGAGTATACATGTCTTTTAATGTATGAATTCTATTTACAAAAAAGTATTAGAAAAACGAATGTGTAAGAAAATTCTTTGCAACTGTTACTTTGTTTTATTTTGAGACACAGTCTCTCTCTGTCACCCTGGGTAGAGTGCTGTGGCATCACAGTTCACGGTCCAAACTCTTGGACTCAAGCAATTCTCTTGCCTACCAAGCCTACCAAGTAGCTGAGACTACAGATGCCCACCATAATGCCTAGCTAGTTTTTTTTTTTTTATTTTTAGTAGAGATGGGGGTCTCACTCTTGCTCAAGCTGATCTCGAACTTTTGAGCTCAAGCAATGCACCATCCTCAGCCTCCCAGAGTGCTAGGATTACAGGTGCGAGCCATCTTGCATGGGCTTTTTGCAACGTTTATAACAATTGCTGATAACTTGAAAGGGATGGGGAACCCGTGGCCTTGAGACCACAGGTGGCCTTCCAGACCCTTGTGTGGGGGTGCTACCTTTTGACTGAATCCAAATTTTACTGAAAAAATTTTTAATAAAGGAATTTATTTTGTGAAGTTTAGATTTGGTTAAGAGGCTGCACTCAGGTATCCAGAGGGCCACATGGAGCTGGCCAGTAAGTTACGAATGTAAGTAACATTTGTCTCTTCTGGGCCAAGCATTTCAGGTGTTCGATCCTCAGAACTCCTTTTTCCCTCTGTCTCATCATTGCCAACACTGGGTGGTAGCTGCTCTACCAAGGCCAAGTTCCAAGTGACCACTGTGTGCACAGCTGCTCCCCTGCCAACCTGAAATGAACAATTTGTACAGGAAAGAAATAAACTTTGTTATTTAAGAGGCCAAGAACAGAAAGTTGTTTGGTAACACAGCAGACCCTAGCCTCTCCTGACAGATGCACAGGGACATAAGTTCAAGTGAATAATTCAGGTAACGAAACATTTTGTTTAATACGATCCTATTTTTGTAAGCATAAGTGTTTTTGTGTGTAGCGTGTGACCAAAATGCTAAAGGGCTGTTACCTCTGGGTGGTTGAAATCTTTGTCTTTAGACTTTTCTGTATAACCTTGGGTTTTGAAAAATTGGAGTGTATTCCTGCCACAGTAGAAAAATGGCAAAGATTTTTCCATTTTGAAAACTGGAAGCATGACAGAAACTGTTTTGGCCCCATCCTCTCCCTAATACCTCTTCAAAATGCATATTGTCAATTATCATTCCAAGCCAGGATGGAGCCTCCCATCTGATAGAACAAGGGACAGAGGGAGAAAGTATAGGACTCAGGCTGACGCCCACCCTGGCTCCAGCTTAGAACCAAACAATTCCTAGGAGGATGCTGGCTGCAGATTTTTAATATGAAACAAGATGTCTGAGAGACCCTCAAAGAAAGGCCATGCTAAGATTCTAGGCAAGTTCTTTACCAGGCCTGCAGGTTCATCTCAGGCCTTTCCCTCCCTAAAATTGTGGAAGAGTCTGGGGACCACTTAAAATAGCTCTGGTCAGCAGAGAAGCCCAGCCCCTCTCGGGTACTGAGTCCCCTGATTGATCTAAAGAATTTTCTTTGAAGTTTCCTCTTTGTAAAATAGGTTTTCCAAGAAAATAAGTGTGCTTTTAGAAGAACAAGGAAAGTTGGTTTTTCATTTTTGAGATGCCTGTCTGACATCTCCAGGGATCACTACGGCTATATCAATCCAAGTTAACCTCAGCTTGACCCAGAATCACAACTTCCCAGTAGACACAGAATCCTGGCGCCAGTGAGGACTGGAAGTGGCCATGGCACCAATGTCATCATCATTGTATATTGTTAAGGGTTCCTGATCCTTTTTATTATTTGATGTTTCCCTGTTGCCTTGTAAGAAAATGAGAGAAGGGTTTGAGGACAGAGATGTTAACTGACTTCCAGCTTCATGACAAGAACTGCTATAAATGGTCATCTTAGAGCCTCCCCTGACCTGCCTGGTGCCCCATGGTGGACGTAAGAGCTGGATCACAGGATTCTTTACATCTACCCAGCTGAGCTACTTCTCCAGCATCGGAACAGAAGATGTCCACACCACAGTATTTATTAAGCCACAATCTCTGCCATCACAGACTGTGATATCTAACTTTCCAAAAAGAAATATGTTCATGAAAATGTAATAGACAAGGGAAGTTTCATACATTACAAGGAAAATGGGAAAAAGAAGAGTTCACCATGTACTTGAGCGACCATTCAAGACTTTATGCTGGAGAGATGGCTAGAACTACCCGTGCAGATGTTTGTTGGGTGGGAAGAAGGGGAGAAATTAAAGAGAATCAAGTTTAATACCAGAACTGTGCTCAGAAATGTCCTGTCTGTGCCTAAATCTGTCCTCTTCAGCTCCCATGGACCAAGCAGCATTTACTGCCAGGAAACAGGGTAGCCCAGGGTCTCCTTTGGACAAGCATGCAGCAATGAGTCCATTGGGGTCAATGAATGTCAAACCCCTACATCCATCTCATAATGGATGAGATGCAACTACAGGCCAAGGAGTGGCGGGTGCTACTTAAATGTTTCTAACTTGAATAACAGGGGCTGTGTTTTTTCCCAGGAGCTATCCGAGCGTGGGATCCCATCAGAAAGAGGAAAAGAGAAATGCCCTTAAAACATACCAAGAGTCCAACAGTGGGAAAGAACAGGACACAGAAAAAGACAAACGAAGCCCAATTCTTGAGGGCACCCACCCCCTTTTGGTATGGATGCTTTAATGACCAGTTGACTGGTAGAGAGATACAAAGGCAAGGTTTATATCCTCTGCTCCTCCTTTTGTCACTGGATCCGTGACTCCAGGTCCCATAAGACTGCAGTCCTGAACCTCCAGGCCATGGACAGTAGTGGCCCGTGGTCCGTTAGGAACCAGGCCACACAGCAGGAGGTGAGCGTCAGGTGAGTGCACGAAACTTCATCTGTGTTTACAGCTGCCCCCCACTGCTTGTATCGCCACCTTAGCTCTGCCTCCTGTCACATCACCAGTGGAATTAGATGATCAAAGGAGCATTAATGTAAACTACACATGGGAGGGATCTAGGTCGTGTGTTCCTTATAAGAATCTAATGCCTGTCCCCCATCCACGGAAAAATTGGCTTCCTTGAAGCCAGTCCCTAATGCCAAAAAGGTTGGAGGACGGGCGTGGCAGCTCAAGCAGGTAGATCACTTGAGCTCAGGAATTCAAGACCACCCTGAGCAAGAGTGAAACCCCATCTCTGCTTAAAAATAGAAAAATTAGCAAGGTATCATAGCAGGCACCTGTGGTCCCAGCTACTCAGGAGGCTGAGGCAGGAGGATCACTTGAGTCCAGGATTGGAGGTTGCAGTGAGTTATGATGATGCCACTGTAGTCTAGCCTGGGGCAATAGTGTGACTGTCTCAAAATAAAATAAAATAAAATAAAATAAAGAACCACTGAGGACTGCTATAAGAGATCCACTTATACACTTGGGCCAACTCAGCCAAACCCCTTCCTTTGACTGAAGTTGTGAGTTCCTAGTGGGATCTGTACCAGGAATTTATTTACCATTGGCCCCTATTCTTCTGAGGGCATTCTAAAATCCTGAAACTAAGACTCAGCAGCTAAGCAGTCAGTTATCTTAGGGATCTGCTATGGCACCTGGAACAAAATCAAGGGCTAAACGTTGGAAAGTCACACGAGATGTTGTTTACCATGTGGGCTGAGAAGAGTTAGTCTGAGAATAGTGTCCCACTGGGGTAATTCTATATCACCTTCCTCTGGAGTTACGTTGCTGTGAGCCATTCCTAATTTGGGGTGCCTAGAACCTCAGTAGGAGGAAGAAACTTGACATTTCAGCTAAAATTCTAAACAATTTCCAGGAAGATTAAAAATTTTGAAAAGCGCTGGCCTGAGGCAAGGCACCCTGCTTCTTCTCTTTTCCTGTGAAAAAATCAGGGAAGCGGACCTTGCTTTTGGGAAAATAAGAAGTGGTTCAGAATGTTTCCTCCTACCCGCCACCAAAGCTCAGGTGTTCATCCTGTGGCCCCAGCTTCCTAAATCAGCCCTATCCGATGCAGAAATATGGCTGATGTTCCCAGTGGCAGTTCTGGTGGGACAGTAAGCAGGATGGCCTCACACTGGCATGTCCAAGGATTGGAGGAAAGTGCTAGTGGGGAACAGGAAGATATATACAACTCATCCCCCCGTTCTCAGGACCTCCCCACACCTCCGTCCCACTCCCCAAAAAGGAGATAAGGTTGGTCTGGGGGTGAGCAAATCTCTAGACCTCTCCCACATCATCCTCCCTCCTCACTCAGCTTTGTAATCCCACTGCAACCAGCACATCACAGCACATAGGCCAACATCGCCCAGGGGCCTGCCACTTACAAAATCTTTCACTGGCTTTATTTTTTAAAGAGTTACAAAACAACTTGTCTTGAGTCTCGGCTTTTTGCCCAAATGCAAAGATTTGGTTCTGAGTGAGAATTTATAAGAAATTAAAAATATGAAAATTTCCAGTCCAGGGCATCAGGTCTGTAACACCACAATACACAGATGTCGGAATCAGGATCAGCATGCTGTGAACGTTATCTATGTGCCAGGAGCTACAAATACAGATTGAACTTAGGCCAGACACTGTGGCTCGGCCCTGAAATTCCAGCACTTTGGGAGGCTAAGGTGGAAAGATTGTTTGAGGGCAGGAGTTTGAGACCAGCCTGCACAAGAGTAAGACCCCAACCCTACTAAAAAACAGAAAAATTAGCCATATGTTGTGGTGGGCACCAGTAGTCCCAGCTACTGGGGAGGATGAGGCAGGAGGGTCAATTGATCTTAGGAAATAGAGGTTGCTATGAGCTAACAGATGCCACTGTACTCTAGCCCAAGCTACAGAGTAAGACTCGGTCTCACACACCGACACACACAAATAGGATTTAAACAAAGTAAGCTCAATTATAGATGTGAAAGTGGCTTGCTATCTAGAGGAGTTATTGAGAGCTCTGGCTTTGGTGCCCAGCATACTGGGCTGTAATCCAGCCTCTGTACAGAGTGGATTGAACCTGTTTCCTGAAAAGATCATCCTCTCTAACGTACATGTGCTAAGACCTTCCCATGGCAATCCAAGATGTAACAGGGCTGTACATAAATACTAAAGACCCTTAATATCACTTGACTATTCACTGTATGAAAATGCTTTGCCTGAATTAACTCACTTGATCCTCACAACAGCCATAGAAACAGAACTGGATTATTATTTTTTATTTAATATTGGATGATTATGTAAAAGCTAATAAATGTAAGCTTCAGGACCCCTCCATTGTACCAGCCCCTAATACTAGATGACATATGTGGTATTTGTCAGATTGTCAAATGTGGAATTTGTTGTCCTTTATTTATTTTTATTGCACACTGCAGGTTGAAAACCTCTGCTTTCAGTAGTCTTTCCACTCAGGGTAATCCTGTGCTCAGGTGGAAGAGAGCGTGAGCGCTAAAGAAGCCTGAATCTAAGGTGTTACAGGTATGCTTCCAGTTACACGCAAAGGACCAAAAAGAATTGCAATGTAAGTTAACAGTCATAGTCTATTATATTCAAAAGTGCATAAGATTTGCATAACCTGTTACATGCTAAAAATTGAACTTACATATATTAAATTATAAAGACCATAATGATGGAGAATAGAGCACTCACTCCATTCTCACATTCTGTTCAAAGATTTAAGCATATGAATTCTTTCACACTTCAACATCCTTTCAATGAAGTGATTGCATCGTCTTCATTTAGAGATAGAGGCTGATGGACATTATGTAACTCCCTGGTAAGCAAAGAGTCGGGATTTGAACCCAGGATGCCCACGGCTAAGGCTTATGTTCTCAAATTCTACATCACAAGAATTAAATTTTAAAAAATGGAGTAGGGAGAAAAGGTAAAATTGCAACTTTTCATAGAACATTATGCCTTGGAGTCTTTCTCCTGATTTAGTCAATTTCAAGATAAATACTGCCGTGGGTTGAAGACAGCAGGAATCACTCAGATGGGCCAAACTGGGGTACTCCTCTGAAGGAGAGTCGAGACAGGGTGAAGCACATACTCCGTCTTCCTGGTGCATAGAAGGGATCTTTGTTTCAGTTCTTCCCACTCTTCTGGCTCCACCCTCTAAAAAAGCTTCAAGATCTTTACCCTAAATTCTTTCCCTGGGCACTCTGGCTGCCCAGCCCAACAGCAAGGGTCAGGGTTAAGCACCACAGTGTGAGAAGCACTTTTAGTTTTTTTTTAATTACATCATAACTGTGTGCATTACTACATTCACGGGGTACAATGTGCTGACTTTATAGATGTGTTAACTCATTCCCTCCTCACAGCCCTGTTACCTTCCCACATTTTACAGATAAGGAAAAGAGCTGGTACGTGATAGAACCAGGAATCAAACCCAGACCTCCTGGTACCACGTCCACACCCTTTACCACTTACTAAAACATCTCCCAGTTATTGAGTGCCTGCTGTATACCGGGTCCTTCACACAAACTAACTGACGCTTAGAAGGAGCTGGGTTCCCTGCTGTGACCAGCAAGGAAAAGCAGCTCAGAGCAATTCAAGGCCCTGGGGACGAGCCTGCCCACTTCACCCAAACTCTACACTTTTCCTACACCACCCAGAAGCCTCCTGGGATTTTTTATTAGCTATTCTTCCTGACAACCCCAAGAGAAAAATGGCCATTCCTTCCACTTCACTAATAGGAACGTTCCTAAGGCAGAGTCAGCTTGAAAACAACCAGCTGAGGTTTAGACAGTGCGTCTTCCAAATGTGCTCAAAGCAAGAGATCCAGGAAGGGCAGAGAAGGTCTGCCACCCTGGATCGTCCCCATCCCTCCCATGAAAAAACGTAATATTTAAAGAATATGTGTGTAAACAGCACTATTTTAATTCTGGCGGAGCCATTTTTCAGGTAAGATCTTAATATTTGTGTGAACCTGCCTCACACTTTTCCAAGAGCTTTCTGCATTTGCAGGCTGTGCTCACCTGGGATGGGTAAACTGTCACAGACCCTGCCAAACACACAGGTGATCATCTGGAGGACTGAGTCACTTTAAACTGCTGAACAAACCAGGGATAGTAACTAAATGGGAAGGTCGCCTTCTCCTCATCTTCAGATGGGAAAAGCTGAGGCTTCCAGGAGTCTGGAACTTTTCCCAGACTTTCATTCTCCCTGGACCAACTAGGAGCAACAACCAACGAGCAGGCACCCACGGCAAAGATCTCATAATTAAAGGAGTGGGCGTCAGTCTCAGAAATTAACAGGGACTGGCGGAGATCTGCGCAGATGACAGGAGAGAACTCGGCTGTGCGCGACTCTGAAGTCGCAGGCGCAGGGGGGCACCGCGGCAGAAGTGACCCACAGGCGACCAGCAGATGGGAAACTCCCGGGCAGAAGGCTGAGCAAAGGGACACTCGGAAACGACGCGGAGAGGGGGATGCCTCCCTTCCTCACGGCAGGACCGGCCGGAGCGAGTCTGTCCAGCAGCCCGAGGCCCGGAAGGCAGAGGGAGGGGACAGCAGCCGCGCGGGGTCCCCGGGCACCCCAGCTCTCCCACTTACTTGCTCCGAAGTGTCACCCCAGCTCCGCGCCTCCCCCTGCGCCCCCGCGCACAGGGGCAGCCCCAAGCACAGACCCAGCAGCAGGAGCATGGCTGGGCGAGGCGCGGCCACCGCACCGGGACCCGCGGGAAGCGCAGGGCAGCGCCCAGGGCTCCGCGCCGCTGGACGCGCTGGCCCCGCCTCGCCTCTCCCGGGCCCCGCCTCCCCCTGGAGTCCCGCCCATACGGGGCCCCAACCCCCAGGGCCCTCTCACAGCGGCCGCCCGGGGCGCCGCTTCCCCCTGGGGTACCACTTCTACCCCCGAGCACCACTTTTCCGCTTAGGGCCCCGCTTCCCCACGACCCCTCCCGCCCTCGCCCTCCTCTCGCCTTTCCACTCCGCCCTCCACCGGCCCCTGCCCCCCAGGACCCCCGGCATCCCGGGTCCCGCCTCCCCTAGGCTCTCCCTCCCCGGTCCCTCTTCCCTGGTGCCACCTCCCGCTTTCCTGCCCACCCCAGGCCCCCTCTTCCCCAACCCCGTCCCCAGCCCGGCCGCCTCCCCGCGCCAGAGTTTGTGGGAGGTTCCCCGCGCACCTCGGGAGAAGGGTCGCGCCTCCCACCAGGCTGCGTGTGACACTTTCAGGACCAGACTGTGCCTCCGCGGAGCTCGTATTCCATTTGCACCTGCCGACTCCCCTTCCCCAATTCTTCCTCTTCCTCAAGGTGCGAGGTGCTTCTTTGTGGCTTAATTCCTGTCCCCAGAGGACGCGGGAAGGGCCTGCCAGGCCCTCAGAAAGCAGTCCAGCCCTCTCTGCTACCTACAGCCCGCAGGGGACCTGAGACTGCTCGTGCCCCTGGCTGAGAAGCCGAGATCCAAGCAGCCTGGTGCAGAGGGGACTAGCAAGGCCCTTTGGTGCTGTTCTGGCGCAAGGGGACAGATTAGAGTGCTGCGAGTAGTATTTCTAATCTTTGGTTATTAATCATGAAAATGAATGCTATTGTGTGTCTTTGGTACAAACTACTGGTGGTATTTCCATCTTGCCCTAGGAAGAATAGTTGCCCATCGGCCGCCCACACCTGGCCATCTTCCTATCTGGTAGATACACAAGGTAGCTGGAGCCACTGTTTCCTCTTCCAGAAGACAGTCGCCTCTAAGATGTGTTTTAATGTCTCTGTGACAATTCCATCTGAAAATGGATTTGTCATTAGGGCCAAGGACTTGGAAATGGTGAATGTGGATAATGGGACATCCGTCCTGTTGGGTATTATCCAGCCATTAAGTAATAATCACGGGATAGCTAGAAACACAGAAAATGTCGACATTATACTCTAAAGAGAACATCAGTGTGGTTATAATTAGATAAAAATACACATGCGTGGACATAAAAACCAGGAAAACCTGAAAGATGAAAGCAGTGGACGGGTTAGATTGTGGTGATATCGCTTGTTAAAATAGTTATGTACTCTTAGTGAAATGTTGTTTGTTCAACAAAGAAATGTTCAACACAAACATGTTGCTACTGTGAAATCAGTGAAAGAAAGTCACTGTCATTAGCAGTTAATCATTTAATAGCTTAACTGCTGACTGGTTAAAGAGCATGCAGCCACCAAGAAATAATAACCGTAGCTGATGCAGCAAAGCTTTCTACAACGAAACCACGTAGAAACCTTGTGGAAATTGTGTTCACAACCTGTCCTCGTTTTTAATGGAGGAGAGTAATCCAGAATCTTCTAGAGTCATGGTTTGCCTATTTTTCTCTTGAGAGAAAAATAACTATTTGTGAACTGAAAGTTAAATTGGACAAAGCCAGGTCATTTAAAAAGGGACCGAACCATGGCTATTATTTCAAACCCGTTAACTTCAATAGAATAGAGACTCCACTTTCTTTCCCAACATCCCTCTCTCTGGTAATGCTGGGAGGGCTGAACTATTTTCACCCTTATATCTGTCCTTTTTTCCAAATATGTATATAAGTTTTGCAGCAGTCCAGCATTAAGAGGGTGAGTTTCACTTTCTGCCTCTTGGACGACCCACTGATTCTGCACAGGGCCATGGTGCTCGTGGACTATGAGGTTTGTTTTAAGGCTGGTTTCTCCAATTGGATCAATTCTTTGAGGAGAAACATCTTCCACAACTTCTGGCACTCTGCAAAATACAGAGTTAGCACGTGATGGCCCTTTAGTAGATGGGATACATGAGGGTGGGGGGCAGGGGCCAGCCCTGCTGGGAATGAGGGGCTGCACCACAGTGCAAACTTGGCACAGTGCAAACTTGGCACTATCTAGCCTTGGGAGAGAGCTTCTGAATGCCCAGGGCTTGCAAACTGTTAACAGTCCAGCATTCCATGTGACACTCAAGCATCTGTATCATGATCTTGAATTTAAGACCCAGGGAAAGTTTTCCAAGACTGTGGGCAAGCATAGGCGATGATTTATTAATAAGCCTTATAAATAGGGCTGAAAAGAATTGACCCCTAAGAAGCAGACGTGTTTGAATAAGGGCCAAGGTGTCCCTGCACATATTGGTTCTTTCATACGATTTTTCATCTTGCCTCCTTGAGGAGCTGGTTTTACACTTACTGGACACATAAAATCTCAAAGCCAGAAAAAATCCTGAGGGAAACCTAGTCTCAAATCTGATTTTTCCACAGAGACACCTCTGGGGGATTTCCAGGACTACATGGCATTGGTGACAAATCTCAGGCAAAGACCCAGGTGTACACTGGCAGAGTATCAGCTCAGCGACAAAGGATTCAGAGTCCAAGAACGAATAGAAGCTCTTCCCCCTGGGCTGGGGATGCTCCTCTGTCCCAGCTATTTCTGGGAAATGGCTCCCCCAGTAGCTGAAGGATAGGCCCAGGGATTCCAGAATTTTAGAACCAGACTCGTTGACATTTATGGGCCATCATCAGCTTTATCTTTGCTTTCTGCTTGAGACTACCCACTGCTGGGCTCAAAGCCCTGGCTAAAGCAGCCAAGGCTGAGATTAAAGAGTTGAAAGCAGGTTTTGTGCTTGTAGTCTTTTTCTCTCCCCTGAATTTACATCCTGACACCCCATAGCTCCTCTCTCCAGTTCAGGCGCCCTGGACCATCCTCCCTTTTGAGTGTCTGTAAGGCCGTTACTGTTCTATTCTGGGCCACTCCTTCTCCCCCTCCGGGGTCCTCACCTTTTTTTATCTACTTATATGGCCTTGTTTTTTATTGTTTTTTTCCCCCCTTGGACCCTTGACAACTTCTTATAATTGCTACAGTTTCTTAGAACCTTGCAGTTTTGTTTTGTTTCTTGACCAAAGGATCTGGGGTGAAACGGGTTCCTTCTGGCTCTGGCTCAGGGCTTTCGTAGGACCCGACTCACAGGGGTCCAGTTATACCCTCTGCTCATCTATTTATTACCAAGCATTGTGTGTCTTGTGCAGAGCAATCTTTGAAGGAGGAAATAAGGGAGGCAGTGTTTAAAGTTTATAATTGATGATTGACTCAATTAATCAACTGTTCACAAAGTCCATATATGCATGGACATAAAAACTAGGAAATATTTTATTTTAATTTTCTGAGATGCAGTTTATCTGAGTCTCTGATTTCCTCACAGGTAAGGAATATATCATGTTTATTTTAATAGTCGCAAACTCTGGCACGTGGCCTGGAATATAGTAGACTCGCAGAATGCCTGGTGAGTGAATGAAAGGCTGCACGTCTCCCGTAGTGTGACCTGTGCTGGTCATACATGATGTAATAGATGTTCGGGACATGGTCAGTGACATGGAAGGAATTACGCTTTAGATATGAAGGTGGAGCTAACAACAGGGAGATAATTAGAGCTCAGTCAGTATGTCAGAGGGGAGGAGGCCAAGGTCATGGCTGTGGGCTGGAAGGCCTCATCGTAAAGCAGAAATTGGCCTTTTCCTTAATCAGAGTTTGAAAGCCGAGCAGAGGAGAGAACATCAAGGGACAGAAGAAGGAGAGGGGACAGGTGGAAAAGGCTGTGACACTGGGGAAATAGGCATAGCGAGGTTCACGTCTGGGCATTTCCCTGTGGAATTCTTTTTGAGCTGACCAATGAGAAAGCGTTAATTCCTGACAACATTTTCTCTAACTCCTTGGAAAAGGAGGAAAATGAAGTCATTATGGTGTGTTTGGTTTAACTTTACAGAACTGTCCTTTGCTTTGCGCTAAGGTTTCTCTCGCTCCCGTCAATGGCAGAGTCGCACCTGAGTCCTTGGAGCAGATGAGTGGGAAGGGCGTCCCCAGAGAGGCGGGGAGGGGCGGGGATGGCGAGCCACCGGGGGAACCAAGTCTTCTGATGATTTGGAAATCCTGCCCACACACCCACACACATAGCACCATATACAGGTGCAACCTTTATTACTGTTTCTGTTACCCACATTGGCTCCCATTACCAGTACTATATCATAAGTAGCTGAACACAAATATCGGTACTTTTCTAACGACATCCATTCTCCTGGCTGTCTGTCCACTATCCATCCAGACCTACAGGGACACCAGTTCATAGCTGTTTATGTAAAAGGCTCTACATATTTACCAGCATTCTGGGAGGCCAAGGTAGGTGGATTGCTTGAGCTCAGGAATTCAAGACCAGTCTGAGCAAGAGCAAATCCCCATCTCTACTAAAAATAATAAAACTAGCCAGGCATGGCACCAAGTGCCTGCAGAGGTTACTGTGAGTTATGACACCCAGCACTCTACCCAGGGCAAGGGACTGAGACTGTGTCACCAAAAAAAAAAAAAAAAAAAAAAAAAAAACGTGTATATTATACATTCCTATAATGTTCCTAATCATGAAAAGCCAGAGCAACGTCAGCCTCTGACAGTGACCTTTATCAAGTCTGCACACGCATCTACCATTCAACCCACCAAGCCCACTCGGGGGAATTTCTGGTACAAATGAACCTGCTCAGGCACAAATGATGTAGGTACAAGGTTACTCATTACAGATACATTTGTTGGTTAGTGTCCAGAGATCGGAACAACCCAAAAGTCCGATTGGTAGGAGTCATGGAATGCTCAGAAGCTGTACTAAAGATTAAGGAAGGTTTCTCTGTCTGCTGTAGAAAGGTACCTGATAGATTACCATATATACTTGAGTATAAGCCGAGTTTTTTCTGGCACAAAATTTGTGCCGAAAAACCCGAACTCGGCTTATACTCGGGTCATACAGGTTATTTGATTCGGTGCGCGCGCACCTAATCAAATGCACGTAGTCTCCAGTTGTCTTCTGCCATCTGTTTGGACATACAGATGATGATGAGGAGGAATCCAGTTTTGAAGGATTTTAACCTTTGTGATTTAGCTTGATTACCTGTTAAGCTACGGTTTTCTGCACTTTATTTAAAGTTTTAAAGTTGTTGTTGCTAATTTACAGTTTTTCTTTAACAATAAATATTGAAAAGCATTTAACCTACTGCTTCCTCAATTATTGTAATTGTTTTGGATATATATTTTTATTTTTGAAATTTACCAGAGGCTGCTGCATTTTCCACCTCGGCTTATACTCGAGTCACTAAGTTTTCCCAGTTTTTAGGGTAAAATTAAGGGGGTTGGCTTATACTCTGGTCGGCTTATACTGGAGCATATGCGGCATGATGGGGCAAACAGAACCAAGTGCATCTGCCTTGGTGTAAGAAGGGAAGATAATAAGAAAGCGGGTCTGTGTTTGCTTGTTTGGGCATAAAAAGATTGTATGAAACAGAAACCACCAAGAAAAAGTGCTTGGGGGAACAGGGAAGATTCCTCCAGAGGAAGGGAAGGATTTTTTTTTGTTTTGTTTTTTTTGCCGAATACATTTAATGCTTCATTTTTGTTAATGCTGTGGATGTGCTACTTGTTCAGGGCTAATGAATTAATTTAATATTGCAGCTTGTTGGGTAAATGCTGCCTCAGTAGCACACCGAGAGAGGGAGCCCCACTCCCCACTCACACACACACACGCTTGTACACGCATACGTGCATACACGCGCTCTCCTCAATTACTTCTCGTTTCCTAGCCACTTGGGTCCTTTCTTGTTTCTTTGCTTTGCCTGGACTCTTCACTCCTCTGGAATGCCTCCCTCTACCTCCTCACCCAACGCTGCCCATGTCACTTCCTCCAGGGGTCTCCTCGTCTCCTCAAGAGGGTCAGTGCTAGTCATGCCTCCGATTTAAGAGTGCTCAGCCCTCGGCTTACATGTCCATCTGTCCTGCTCAACCAAGACCCAGCAGAAGGCAGCCTGTGTCCTCCCGTCTCTGTGTACCTCGTCAGCATTCGTGCTGTAACCCGAGCTTGAGAAATGTTTGTTGAATGAATAAGGAAAACCTCGTTAGAATGATACACTTTTCAGGCTGTGCATTTCATCTGAAATTTCCATGACCCATCTGCATAGCCGCTGACTGGCCATGAGACCTCAGATAAAGTATTCACCTCTGTACAGAGGAGCACATTCGAAGAGCAGCATGATATTGATTCCTCTGTTGCCAAGAACATTGCAGGACACAATTATCTCTTATTATTTATTCATTTTTCTGGGAGTTTTATAAACACTGGGGAAAGACAATTGAATTGCAGATCCTCATTAAAATACTATATATGGGACTTAAAGAGAAACTTCTCTAAAGAAGACAGACGCAAAATCTACAAACACATGAAAAAAAGCTCATCATCTTTAATCATCAGAGAAATGCAAATCAAAACTACTTTGAGATATCACCTAACCCCAGTAAGAATAGCCCACATAACAAAATCCCAAAACCAGAAATGTTGGTGTGGATGTGGAGGA
>CAUYPK010102735.1:0-12082 GCA_963574355.1 Loris lydekkerianus
GAGAGGTAGATGTATGGAACAGAATAGAGAAGCAAGAGATGAATCCAGCTCCTTACCATTATTTGATCTTTGACAAGCCAATTAAAAACCTTTAGTGGGGAAATGATTTCCTATTTAACAAATAGTGCTGGGTAAATTGGCTGGTGACCTGTAGAAGACTGAAACTGGACCCCCAACTTTCACCATTAACAGAAATTGATTCTCATTAGAGAAAACATTTACACTTAAGACACGAAGCTATAAAAATACTAGAAGAGAGTACAGGGAAAACACTTGAAGAAATTGGCCTTAGAGAATATTTCATGAAGAGGATCCCCCCGGGCAATTGCAGAAACACCAAAAATACGTTGCTGGGATTTGATCAAACTAAAAATCTTTTGCACAACCAAGAGAACAGTAAGTAAAGCAAACAGACAAACTTCAGAATGGGAGGAGATTTTTGCAGGTTATACTTCCGACAAAGGTCTGATAACTAGGTAATTCAAGTCCCCTTTTTCCTTATTATCTTGCTTTATCCATTATTGAAAATAGAGTATTTAAGTCTCCTACTATTTTTGTAGAGCTGTCTCTTTCTTCCTCCACTTCTGTCAATGTTCACTTCATATATTTCAAAGTTCTGATGTTTGGTATACATATGTTTATAATTATATCTTCTTGGTGAATCAGTTTCCTTTACCAGTATACAATGTGTTTCTTCATCTCCTGTTACAGTTTTCACTTAAAATGTATTTAGTTTGATATTTAGTTTGATAATCTCTTTTGATTACTATATTGGTACGGAATATCTCTTTTCTATTCATTCACTTCCACCCACATATTTTCTCATCATTTTCTAAATCCATTCTGCCAATTTGTGTCTTTTGATTGTGGAGTTTAATCCATTTTAACATAACTACTGACAGGGAAAGACTAGCATTAGTTATTTTGTCATTTGTTTTCTATATACTTTATAGCTTTCTTGTCCCTCATTCCTCTTTCTGTGTGTGCTTTTCTTTGTGCTGAGTTGATTTTTCTGAAATGATACATTTGATTATCTTTTAATTATTTAGTGTATATTCTATAGATATTTTCATGTAGTTACAATAGGGGTTACAAATAACATCTTATAGTTACAAAACTCTATGTAAAACTGAAACCAACCTACCTTCAATTACACACAAAAAGTTTGCTTTTTTACAGCTTTCTATAGTCCAAATGTTTATCTCTCTCCATTTAAATGTTGAAATATGAACCCCTAAGGTGATGGTGTTAGGAAATGGGGATTCTGGGATGTGATTATGGCATGAGACCAGCGTCCTCCTGACTGGGATTTGTGCTCCGCCACGACCCTTCTCCCACATACGGACAATGGGTATCTGCTTTGCCTGCTTACTAGGCAGAAAACAACCCAGTTAATGTATCTTTCTAGGTCTTTGCCCTAGTCTCTTCTGTAGGAGACTGAGCACCATACTTATAGGAATGGTCACCGGTTCTCGAGGGAGGCTCTGGGAATGGAACGATCTCCTGGATGGCATGGAGAGCTGGAGACAAGCCTCAAGCAACTTAGTGCTCTAACGAGATAAGATCAATTGCTTGTTAGTAAGCAGATGTTGGACTTTGAACATTTGTGGTGCATCATGGTGGGAGTTGAGACCATGGGGAAAGAGCACGTAGCGATCCTTAAGCACTTAGTCCTCGCATGTGGGGCCCCCCCACACCTGTTGTATATCATTTCAATAAAAGGCCACAGCAGAGGTTACTCTCGGCTCTCCTGCACCTATGGGGAGCCTCACCTCTTGCAAGCTTGTACTTTCGATTTGTGTGCTGGCTGTTTCCTGCATACTGTCAGCGTGACATAACAGCACCAACACTTCTCTATGGTCATTTTTCCTCAGAGTTCTCACAGACCCAACAGGGGTATTTGTAAGCTGTATCCCCAACAGGCTAGAATTTCAGAAAAGACAGGAAGCTTGCTAGCAATGGCTAGCTTAAATGTAAACTAGCTAACTTTTCTTGCTCTGACTCACTCAGCTTACTTTTTAATTTTCCTCTTTTTCTGGGGATACTTTCCCTCACCAAGAATGGGGACTTTGGTCTTGACTCTTCCTGCAGGCACAATCCCCAGTGCCTCATGTATGAGCCTTATAAAAGCCAGCAACAAGGTGATGAGACAAGGGGCTTCATCCTAAACCATCAGGATGTAGATGTGGCCGACACTTCTTGAAGCCTGCCTCCCAGGCAGAAGTGCCTGCAGAAGCTGTGGTTCCCTCCCTGAGCCAGCAGCTGGACATGGGAGCCACAGGGAAGGAGAGAGCTGACACCTGGTGGACAGCAGGGGCCCAGCAGCCAGGATTCAGCCCAGAGAGGTGCCCAGGAGCAGCCTCTGCAAACATGCTACCCAGTGGGGGTGTAGCAGGAGGCAAGACAGCCCATGGTATATGGCAAGCTCATGTGCACATGTGAGGGTCCCTCTGAGACCCACCAGGAGTCCTTTAAGGGAGCCACCATGCTAAGGAATGAGAGATGAACCCAAGGAATCAGGTTTGCTCTTTATGGCAATGATCCCAACAAGTGGGGAGAAGGATGGAAATGGGCTCTATCGGCCTGTTAATCGGCACAGTCTTCGGGGTCAGACACATTTTCACATCCCACTGTGCTGTTTGTGAGCTGTGACGTGGGCAGTTATTCAGTGTCCCTGAACGCAGCTTTCTCTGTGTGTCTATAAGCCAACTTCCCCTGGTGTGTTCTGAGAGTTAAATGAGACCGAGAGAAGGTCATATGCTCAATAAGCAGCAGAGCATTTGTCAGGATCAGTCACAGCAGAATTTTTATCACTGGGAATGGTGTTAACAGACAAAGGCACAGAATGTGGGGGAAATAGGGAGGGGATATTCTAGAGCACTGTTCCTCGATCTTTTTATCTCATGGCAGGCTTGAGCCTATAGTTAAACTTCCACTGCACACTTAAATTGTTGATCAAAAAAAAAAAAAGAGAGAGTAAAAAAAGAATATACTTACTGTGCTTCAAACTTCTTTAGAAAATAAGTTAATTAATAATCTTTAAAATTTTTCATGGCACAGCTGAGATCCTCTCGCAGCACATGGGTTGAAAAATCGCTGTTCTAGATGCTCAGGAGGGTCAAAAGTCCTGCTCCCCACTGGGCCTTGGAGTCTGCACAAGAGATCCCCTGAGGCAGGTGAGGAGGGAAAGGGTCTTCCAGGCAGTTTTTTCCAGCCACAGAAGCCAAGTAACAGGATACATTGTGGAACCTGGGGCAGGGGTGGGTTCCTGGCTTTCTGGTGTAAGAGGTGGAAGGTTGGGGGGATGGTTCCTAACCACAGTCGTCCCACACAGAAGACAGGGTGGTCCTCTGGCTGTGTGGGGAGAGCCATGGGGGTGCTGGCCCGGGAGTACATATTGATACTTCCCTCTTCAATAAAGGGAGCTTTTTGGACGTATAGCCCAGATATCAGCTCAAGCTCCAAGTCCCACAACCTCCCCAAGATAAATGCCCATTCCAAGATATCTAAGATTTCATGCTTACTCCCCACTCTGAGTCCCTGGAGGACCTGATTTAACCCATTCCTTTGTCTTATTATTCACCAAAGTACGGAGTGCTTACTTGGAAGTAGAGGGTAGATTAAGGAGAAACAGCCAAAAACAAACAGAAAGCAAAATATATAGACTGTCAGGTGGTGATCAGGCCCATGAGGAAACAAATGCAGTCAGTGAGGAGAAATATCCTAGAGGGGATACTCAATACCCTCGTTTTCCCTCCCCACATGCCTGTCTCCCTCGTCGTAGGCTCTGATGGATCCCAAGCCTGTGTTCTCCATCCTTCTCCACTCCATTAATCCTGCTCAGTGAGGGGACCCCACGCTCACGTCCCTGTCTCCAGTGGAACACTGGGCCCTGCTACTTGGGCGTCCTTGTCTGGTATCAGTTTCCAAAAAACACCTTCTCTACAAACAACATGACAATTAAATTGCTTAGCATTCCAAGAGTTTTCAGAGAACATAATGTTGTTCATATCTCAGCTGGAAAGATCAGTGAATGATTCCTGTTTTTTCAGTCTGGTTGTTTAAACCTGATAAGTCAGCTTGTTTTTGTTAGCAGAACTCCTGGATTCCTCCTGCAATGTGATGTTCAACTGCATTAATAGAGACTGGAGGCAAAACTCAGCTGTGAGGAGTGCCTGGGCACACAACAGGCGTCTATTAACAGACTGATTAACATGGCCTCATCTGGGTGTGCAAACAAGGACTCTGGCTCAGGGAGGACTAAGAATAGCCACCGGGCACCAGGCACACTCTGCAGTAAAACCTGCACATGCTGGGGCCAGGGCTGTGTGGGGCTGGATTGTTCAGCCCACTGGAAAATGTTTGTTTTGAAACTTACTAAACTGTGCTCTGTGGAGTGATATTAATAGAAAAAGACTCTTTCCTCTCTTAATACTTTGAAGTTTCTCAAATGATCCTTGTGGAAAGTTCAGGGGCACCACACAACAAATCACATTATCGACACCCTCTTGCCAGTGGTTATAAAAAGACCATCCGGAAATTTCTGTTCTCATCCATTAGAATGCTTGTCTAGAGTAAGGTTATGGTTTGAATCAGTTTTGAACAGTCCAGCTCATACATAAGACCTAAATAAATTCTTAGGGTTGTGAAGAAAAAGCATTTAAAATGTGGAAATGAGGCCAGAGTGTAAGAGACACCACCTGTTATTACCATGGAGGGGCAATGTTTAATGAGACCACCCAAGGATTATTTAATTATCCAGGGGAATGCACATGTGTTTGCCCTGCCATTTACTGTTTTATAAGGCTAGACACTGTGAAATTGCATGAAATTCTAGAAACACTGTCTAGGAAAGAGGCATATAATTTCTCTCCTTTGCTCTGCAGGATATTAAACAACCAGTATTGTCTCCAAGTCAGCAAACTTACTTTGGTATGCTTTTCTGTAGACTAAAAGCCTGTTTCTCTACTTATTTTTGAACAACTTTACTATCCAATTTACTTGCTAATGAGCTAAATAAAAATATCTGGCTTGTGTTCACCCTATATTTGTACAAGTCTTATTTTTAGCTTTTTAAAAACTAGACATGGACAGGAATGACATATTACAAAGATGATGTCCACACACCGCCAGTGTCCATATCAATCTTTACCCCAGCCTGTGACCCTGGAAAGTAAGGACAGGTAGGGGACGCCCCCACACCTTCACTCCTGGAACTGGCTTCCTGCACAGAACCACTCTTCCCCCTGTGGCTCCAGTGGGCCACACAGATGCCTCTTGTTTACTTAGCACAAGCTCAGGTACAGACCCACCAAATTTCCATTCCCTGCTTAGCTAAATTGCTTGTCACACTGACCAATCTGGACAAAAATACCTGCTAATTTGAATTAACCACACAACTAGGGCCTGACCCCAGGGTCTCTGATTCAGTAGGTCTGAGGCAAAGCCTAAGAATTTGCATTTCCAAGTTCCCAGGTGCTGCTGAGGGCCTGGGAGACCTCACTTTGGGACCCTTTATACCAAATCCAGGTTCTCACCAGTTTGTTCCTGGGGATCCCTGTGAAGCGTCTATGACAGACCAATTCCCTAGGCCATCCCCAGGGCAGCATTTTTCAAAAGCTCTGCTAGGTAATTCTGAAAGGTGCCTACTTTGGGGGACACTGTGGGGATGTCCTAAGGCCCCACTTGGCTTTCGGGAGACACTGTCATGATGTCCTAAGATCCATTTGGCTCTCATTCTTTTCCATCAATGGAAAAAAACTTAAACTCTAAAGGCCTATTCTCAGCCAAATCTGTGTAACCATGGCCTTCTGAGCTACCCCTCAGAAGCCTTAAGCAGGTGGTCTCACAGAGGTTGGGTTACAGTCTGGTTTTATGTACTTAGAGGAGGCAGAAATTACATGTAAAGTCAAATCAGTCCAGGGGTGCCCTACATTGGTTAGGCCCTGAAAGGCAGGACATCTTAAAGTGGGACATTATAGGTTATAGCTGGAGTTATAGTCTTTGATTAGTAATTGGTTAAGAAACGAAGCTGTCTCTAAAGCAGCGGTTCTCAACCTATAGGTCGCAACCACTGGAACTGTATAAAGGCTCACAACATTAGGAAAGTTGAGAACCACTGGTCTAAAGGCTTGGAATGTTTTAAGTTAAGATGAGGAGGTCTGTTAATCAGACACGAGCCTCTGGCCACACACAGAGACCAGTGACCTACTGATGAACTCATCATCTGTAGATGTGCTTTAAGCTTCATCTTATGTGGCCTTAGGCTTGCTAATGATTTTGTATCTTATTGTTACAAAGAATAAAACCAAAGGGAACAGGGCAGAAGGATGTGTGTCTGACCTCCTTTCTCATGGCTGGCAACTCAGCTTTAAGGTTTCTTTCTGGGAGAGAGGTCCCTTAGACCAGGCAGGCAGCTGGAGGAGCTTAAGTCCTGGAGTTCACAGCATCATGACTGAATAGCCGTGGCCCCTGCCACGCTTGCCACGCGGGGGCTGACAATGGAGCAAGGCCATGCGTGTATATTGGAATCTTGCTCCCTGAAGACCTGGTGGCCGTGTGGCCCATTTCCCCTTGTGCAGAGGTCCCCAAGTGGGGTTCTGACCAGGAGCTCCTGGGCTTCCCCTAGGAATCTAGTAGAGACACCACTCCCCTGAACCAGAAACTCTGGGGTGAGAATTCTGTTCCAACATGCTCTTCGGTACTTCTAATGCAGCCACGTTGGAGAACCCCTGACTTAGAGGGAGAACAGTCTTTCTATCACCAAAACCAAACCCTATCCTCTGCTGGGAATACCCAGACCCCCTTCCTCAGACTAGGAGCCTGACCCACGGTTTATTCACCAAACCTGCCTCTGCCTCAGCAGCTTCAGGGAGAGCCAGTGTGAAGAAGGTTTCCAGACACCACCGGCTTCAGCAGTGCCTGTTCAGGGGCCCAAAGACTCAGAACCTTGGACCAGAAGTCCCATCATCAGCATAAAGAGGGCAGGGCAGGGCAGCTGGGGGCGGGGCTAGCACGCAGGGAGCCTGTGGCAGGTTCTCATCTCCCTGGGCCTTCTCCGTGTTAATTGGAGAAAGTCTGTCCATCAGTTTGCTGTTATTTATTAACAAAAACAAAAAAGACCCCACCATGACTAAGAGTTCAAACTAGTGGTTCCCAATGTCCAGCCTACACACAGATCTGGAGTGGCAGGGAGCAGTGAAGTGTGCCAGGCTCCCCAGGGGTTCCCAGTTGGAGACAGGATAGGTGACCTGTGCTTCACCAGCAGCCCTGAGTTAAAATCCTCACTGCATGATTTTGGCAGCTGAGCTGATGTCTCTAGCCCCAGCGTCCTTTTCTGTCCCCACCCCAGCATGAAGACAGGTGTCCTATTCAACAGCACATGAGCATCCCTGACTGATGCTGAGCATGCAGGGTGGGTGCTCAAGTGTTCACTACGTGGATATTTGGGGCATAATCACACATAACCTACAGAGTGTTTGAAAGGACTGTGGGCTCCTGAGGGTGCTGCCCTGACTCCCGTCCAGAGATGGACTGACCCCCTGGGACTGTGGGCTCCTGAGGGTGCTGTCCTGACTCCCATCCAGAGACGGACTGACCCCCTGGGACTGTGGGCTCCTGAGGGTGCTGCCTTGACTCCCATCCAGAGACGGACTGACCCCTTGGGACTGTGGGCTCCTGAGGGTGCTGCCTTGACTCCCATCCAGAGATGGGACTGACCCCTTGGGACTGTGGGCTCCTGAGGCTGCTGCCCTGACTCCCATCCAGAGATGGGACTGACCCCCTGGGACTGTGGGCTCCTCAGGCTGCTGCCCTGACTCCCATCCAGAGATGGGACTGACCCCCTGGGACTGTGGGCTCCTGAGGGTGCTGGATCTCTACTGGTAACTCATCTCCACCTCTGCATGTCTCAGGTTCCTGTTTTGCTGGCAGAGCCTCTGACTACCTTTTTCGCAGAGACATGACACTCTCCCCCCAAGGCACAAGCATGAAGAGGAGTAGACCACACAGACCCTCTGGAGAGTGAGGTCCTTGTTGGGCCCAGCAAGCTCACCCAAAGCAAAAGGCATTGCTGATCTCTGCTCATGTGTTAGACAAGCAAGTTTTGAAAGAATATCAGAACAAATAACTTTCTAATTAAACACCAGATATTTATTTACTCTAAATATAGGCCTGGGTAGAATTTTAATGGGGTGGGGGTGAAAGGACATGCCTATCCCAGCCACCCCTTCAGAAGAAGGCCGCCCACTCTTCCATCAGGCTCAAATCAACTTACAGGAAGAAAACTGGGCTCTGGAACCAGATCCGCCTGCATTTGATTTATGCCTCTGTCACAATGGTCTAGGTATGTGACAGCAGACAGGTTAAACAGCTGCCGCAGCCATAATGTTCTTACCTGTGAGAGGATGTAATGGTTTATCTTCTGTGGTATATGTAGGACTGAATGCTTGTATCGTGCCCAAACTCATATGCCAAAACTGAATCCTGAGCGTGCCAGTATTGGGAGCTGAAGGCCTTGGGAAGTGATTAGGTCATGAAGGCAGCGCCCCTGTGGCTGGGATTAGAGTCCTGATAGAAGAGACCCAGCTTGGGTGGTGTCTGTGGTTCAGTGAATAGGGTTCCGGCCCCATATACCAAGAGTGGTGGGTTCAAACCCCTAAGCCAAACTGCAACAAGAAAATAGACGGCATTGTGCCTCTGGAGCCATGTGTGACCTCACCCATGCCACCGTCTCCTTCCCTCCATGCTCCCCTCCCTCCCATCAAGTTCACTGGGGTCATCTTGGTCCCAGGCTTTGCACAGGCTGTCAGAAGAAGCTCCCCTCCAAAAAAATATTTTCACATCATGTGTTCCTTCCCACCTTTGCAAGAGCCTCGTCTTCAGAAGGCCCTTCCCAGGCATGCAGACCAGCTCACTCTCTCCTCCACATCATCCCCCTCTGTGCCAGCACTGTGAAGACCCAGGCCTCCCAGGAGGCCTCCCTGTGTGGGGAATGGGCCTGGGACAGACATGGGGTTACCCACAGCAGGCCTTTGAGGCTGACCACCCACCACTGACTCTTCCTGACTCTAGCCTGTACGTGAAACTCATGCCCTGCCCTGGGACCCACTCCTGTGCTGAGCTCTGTAAAGGGGTCCAGGCTCAGCTGTCAGCAGGTGGCCCCCAGTGTGCAGCTTGTCCCAACTAGACAACATTTGGGCTTCCCAGGTGTCCTCAGAATTCTGGTTCAAAAGCATGTCCTAGGGCAGGCAGCTCAGGAACATGCTCATCTTCCTATGTGGGAGGTGGACAGAGGCCTTCAGAGATCCTCAGCACCACAAACATACCCACTTTATGGCTTCAGAGACTAACTTGCTAAGCTGACCACAGCACATGCATGGCTGGAGACCCAGCGCTGAGGCCACAGCCCAGACTCTGCTCTCTTCCTGCCTTGCCACTTTGCCTGACATCACTGAAGCCTTTCAACATGGGGCCTGTGAGGGCCAGACATGCTTCCTGGTGCTTCCAACTCCAGAGTGAAGAAGTGACAAGCTCCACTTCAAAGGCTGTGAGCATGTAGAGATAATGACCTTGCAGTTGACATCTCAGGAGCCGTGCAAAGACATCAAAGTCACGCCCACCCAGGAGCTGGGTTTTCATCATGTCTTTAATTTTCCTGTGTTTATTTATTTACTGACCTGGGACATTCCATGAATGACATCATTTCTACTGAAAGGATGATATCAGTTTGAAATTCATGCTGTCAGGATAAATAGAAAACCCTTCACTTTTTGATTATCCAGCAGGAAATTAATGACTATCCATAAAATGTCTAATACAAAGATCTGTTTATTCTAGAAGCTGCAGGAACTATCTTTTATTTGCTTTCCCCAGCCCTGTGCTTGTTCTTCTGAGTATGAGATGACTGATTGGTTCTACATGGCCAGGAAATTCCCAGTCTGTCTGCCCACTCCTACGGCAAGGAACCCTGGGGAACCAAAGTAGTGCACATGCCACAGGAACGTGCCTTGGGGACAGCCCAGCTGACTCTGCGTTGCACTGTGTCTCTTGGTCTCCTTATATTTAGTGACCCATACTCCTCCACAGCCTGCTTTGAGAGCCAAGTTAAGAGCTTTCTACTAGGGTGGGGACACTGTCCAGCATCTTCTTGCTCCAAATGACAGTGATCATACCCAAAGTACAAGCAGGTGGGAACATGAACCAGTTAGTGTTGTGAACAGAGAAGGGCCCCCAGAGCTCTCAGCAGACTGCATGTCCTCCAGCCATCAGTGTGCACAGTCATGCTCATGCCATCCAACTCAGACCTTTTCTTCTTTCCTATTTCCATTTCCTTCCGGCTTCAGCAGAATTTTTTTCTTTCCTTTTTTTTTGAGACACAGTCTTACTATGTTGCCCTCAGTAGAGTGATGTGGGGTCCCAGCTCAGAGCAACCTCAAACACTTGGGCTTAAGCGATTCTCCTGCCTGAGCCTTGTACGCACCTGCGACTAGGCACCCAACACAGTACCTGGCTGTTTTGTGTTGTTGTTTTTGTTGTCACTGTTGTTTAGCAGACCCAACCTGGCTTAAACCCACCAGCCACAGTTCATGTGGCCAGTGCCCTAACCACTGAGCTATGAGTGCCAAGCCATAGCAGAATTTTTTAAATATCCAACTTTAACTAGAAAGTTGTTTATAGTTGATTATGTATATTTATAAATATAAGAAATTTTATTTTATTCAATACATCTAAGGTACCATCATTTCAACATGTAAATTATTGAAACATTTTATATTCTTTTCTTTTTCTTTTTTTTTTTTATGAGACATCTCACTCTGTCACCCAGGGTAGAGTGCAGTGTCTCACAGCAATCTCAAACTCCTGGGCTCAAGCTATTTTCGAGCTTCCCTGTAACTGGGCACAGCGAGTCTGGGGAGACAAGACTCCAGGCATCTCTGGCCAGTGGGATCTGCCTATAATCATCCCTTTGAGGATACAGAGAACCAGCAAGGGACTTCTAGACCCCAGGAGGAGGACAAAAACAGTGGAAAACTGGCAAGTGGCTGCGTGTGTTCAATCAACCTAATCATGCCAGCAACCATGAGTACAAGCAGCACTGAGACTGCAAACCAGAAAAGCCTTACCTGTGAACGGTTTTGGTGTTCTTGGACAAGGCACTCAGTTGAGCTGCCTTGCAGAGAGCTTGAGCAGGAGTGTGGAGAACGTTGTTGGGCATTGTCTGGGGCCCCAGAATGAGCCACTGAGCTGGGAAAAGTAAGCCATTGTGAAAGAACTGCTCCGGCAAGCTCCGCCCTCAGGGTCCAAGAGCAAAGATCAGGTGGGACAAAGTAACCTAGTGACTGAGCAGTCTAAAGGCGGAAACTGAACTGCCTTACAGCCTTAATCCTTAGGAGCAGAGTGAGATGGTTTTGGCACACTGGAACCTTGAGCTGTTGCCCTGGGTAGAGTGCCATGATGTCACAGCTCATAGCAACCTCAAACTCCTGGGCTTGGCACCGCCCAGACCTCCATAAGAGTGGTGCACTGACTCCCGACCAGTGACCAACACCCACCGGGCCTCCGCATTCCCTGACCAGGAACTGGGGAAGCCACGGAACCCTGCATCCTCACTCCTGTGTCCTCCAAGCCTCCACACTATCCCCTGCATCTGGCCAGGGACCTGGTAGCTGCGTGCCCTCTGGAGCCCTCCCGGCCTCTGCGCAGAGCCCTTCCCCTAGCCAGAGACTGCTGGAGCCTTGCATTCTCTGTGCCAAAGTCATTGGGCTCAAGGCACTCCCAGAATGATGCAGATCATCCCCAGCCCTGTTGCTGGATCCGGGCGTGTCACACATCGGAGCTGCTTCCACAACAGGAACTCCCTAGCTAGAGCAGCCCCAGAAGAACAACACAGGGTCACTCCCTACAAAGATCCAGCAACAATAGAGTGATCCCGCTGGGGTCTAATCTTGGTGAGACACCTCCCCAACTCTGAGGACGGCCAGGGGCAATGGTGAAAAATAATCATGAGGCAAAATCAACAGAAAAACTCTGGCAATATGAATAATCAGAGTAGATCAACTCCCCCAAGGATCAATGGGGCAGA
>CAUYPK010102736.1:0-20017 GCA_963574355.1 Loris lydekkerianus
TATGAAAGGAATAGAGACCTTGACTGTCCTTGTGGGAGAAGCTCCAGAGTGTGACACACCTGGATCCAGCAACAGGGCAGGGGGTGGTGCACACAGTTCTGGGAGTGCCTGGTGCCCAGTAACTTTGGCACAGAGGGCCCATGGCTCCAGCAGTCTCTGGCCAGGAGAAGGGCTCCACACCGAGGCAGGGAAGGCTCCGGAGGGCATGCGGCTACCAGAGTCCCTGGCCAGACGAGCAGGCTGGTGTGGAGGCAGGGAGGGTACAGGAGGGAAGATGTGGGGTTGCGCGGCTCCCAGAGTTCCTGGTCAGGGCATGTGGAGGCCCGGCAGGTGCAGGTTGCAGGTCGCAGCTCCGCTCATACAGAAGTCTGGGCAGGCACAGTCTTGTGTCCCGGCACAGCTCTTCTGGAGGTCTGGTAGACACCAATCGTGGGTCGCGGCATAGCTCTTACAGAGGTCCGGGTGGGCGCCAATGTGGTGCAATTCTGAGATCCCAGCACTCCCCTCCACTCTCACTCTGGGGTCTGGAGGCCTGTCTCCCAGGAGTCCAGATTCTTGGGTGATTTCTCAAGGGGTGTGGACAGGACCTGGGCTACAGCTGGTCAGTGCTGATTCTGTGGCATAGGAGTGAGGAGAGGTCGGCTGAGAGGCAACCACACCGGAGTGGCGGTGCCCCAAGGTGCTGAGCAGCATCCCTTTGGGGCAACAATAGGGCTCACCCCTGGATATTCTGGAGTCACACCCCCATCTCTCTGGGCAACTAGAAGAGGCCAGGCATCTTCTCAGATGGCAACCACTGCGGAACCCAATACTTACTTTTATTACGATAAATATACACAGAAAGATTTCTGATGTGTGGTGCCCTCTGGCCTAAGCAATCTGAAATTTAATCTTGTATGTTGGTCATCCTTGAAAGTTAATTGAATCATCAATTTAATTATTACTTAGACTCTCTGGGATTTTGCCTTGATTTGTTTTTTTAAATTCAGCATCTAAATACCCTTTCTATGTGTGGATGGAATAAGGGCAAGAGAGAGGAGATTACCCAGGGTAATGAAATCCATGCATGAAGGCCCAGTGACTCCAGAAGTGGTAATAGTGGATACCCAGTTATAGATTGTTATTACCAACCTCAGTATTTTCAGATGATTATTCCTATCATGTGATTCTTGATGCTATTGACCAATTCCTGCACAATTTCTGAGACCGATTACAATTCCTATGGACTCTATACATTTTTACAAAAAAAAAAAAAATATATATTTTCCTGCCTAAATAAGCTATAATTGTCATTTGTTTTTTTCCAACTGAAAATCTTGATGGAAATCAATAGCAACTAGGCAAGCATTTATTTGCTGATTTATAATTGTTTGAACTGACAAAGTGACAAATGACTTGTGAGCAGATATTGACTATCGAAATTTTATAAATAAAAACATTATACATGATAAAATATAAATTAAAACTTGGATGCTAGTGATTAGGGCTTGTGCTTCTTTATTGAAAGGGAAATGTTTCGAAGTTGTTATCGTAATTTCACTTCAGCTTGACTATCTTGTCTACTCATTTTATAAAATAACCTCCCACATACTGATGTGCACTGTAAAAACACTAAAAACTTCCCAATTTTTCTGTGCACTGTGGAAGTTTAAGAAAAAACCCTTCCAAACTTTACACTTTAAGTATGAAATAAAAAATACAACTTCTGAGCAATTTTGGAAACATTTGAAAGAATATTTCTAGTTTTCACATCTTTCAATGCCTTAGCTCACAGTGTCTCTGGTTCTAGGTAAATGTATTATTTTCCGTCTGTTCACACAAGTATTATCAAGATGAAAGAACTAAAGGGGAAGAAAAAGAAAGATTTAACTCTTTATTTAATACTGGAAAGTAGGTATGTTCTATGAGATATATATGGACATACTTAGTTTTCTACTTACAACTGGAGAAACTTAAACAAATAAAATGCACCACTATCACAACTGTATAGATAAGAATTATCATGTGCTTCCCATTTATAACCAGAACCCTAGGAGTGTCACTACAAACTGCTTAACTCCCTGTAGAGGTATTTATTCATCATCATATTACAGGGAAATTCATGAGATGTATGTATCTTTAATAATGTGATTTTAAAAAACCCTAATGATAGTGGCTTAAACACACAAAAGTGTATTTTAATCACCTAACCTGTCAAGAGGTAGCCTGTGCAGTAGGATGTGCACATGGAATCATGGCTGCCTCTCTATTCCCATTCCATTATCCTTTGCTCAAATTTCAGGCATTTAGAAGGAAGAAGAGTAATTTTTTCTTTTTTCTATGTGGGTAACATAAGCCCTTATTCCCACCCTGGTGTGGGTGAGCTGAGTTTGAGAAGGAAGTCTGCACATAGGTTAAGCTGGATGGAAATTTAAAGGATTGGAAGGGTAGGGGCTGGCACATTCCCTTTTTCCTGGGTGGGACATTCTATTTGGTTCACTCTCTTTGAGGGGGATCCTTGCATTTGACCGTAGCATCCCAGTCTTTTTAGTCTATTAAAAGGAGGTGGGATGATGGGCATGGTATCTTTTTGACTGTTTTCTATGGGGTGAAGGGCAGGATGGGCTGCCTGTAAGGAAAATGTGGGGGAACAGGAGTGATGTTTACAGGAACATTCTTGGGTCTTCAGTCTGAACTGGTTGATATCCATGTAGGGCAAAGATATGAGTGATTGTTTTCTGGGTGACTGCTTTCCATTAGCAAAAATACCTGGAGTTCAAATTTCGTGATTGTCCAGGGGGCATTCTGATTTTCTGGGGATCATTAGTCTTTTGCAGCTAGGTTCACCAATAAATGGATGAATTTTGTGCATGGGTCAGAGGAGCTCCCCCATGTCCCTTCATCTTGTCAGAACAAGAGTCCATCTCATTGCGTCTGATGGGGTGTATTTTGGTCCCCCAAGGGGGCTTCCCCCCAATCCGAGTCACGGCACCAAAATGAGAGGTCAAAGACTTAAAATAAAAGATTATTCCAAAATGTGAACGAAAGGAAACAAAGTCCAGGTTTTGTGTGAGTAACATCAGCCTTTATTCCCACTTGGGTATGGGTGAGCTGAGTTTGAGAAGGAAGTCCACCAAGTTTTCTCCTTCCAAAGTTATTTCTTTCCTTTATTTTTTAAAAGAATTTTTACATAGATCTCACTTCCTTAATTGCCACATATCTTACCATGCTGGCTGTATAAAAGGGTGAGCTGATGATAATTAGCTGTCCAATGTATTCAGTACAGAACAGCAATAAAGAAGTAAGATTCTGTCTCAAAGGAAAAAAAAAGAAAAAGGAAGCGGTTATAAAGAGATTTTTTGTTGCCGATACACAATGTCTAACACTTGGTGGTGTTTATCTGTTAGAGCAAGTTAAAAGCACTTTGAATGAACTGTTATAAAACAACTAATCTAATTTGCAGTAGTTATTCCATACTTGCTGAGTAGGTTTATCTAACAGGACTAAATCAGTTATTTTGATACTTAAAGAAATTTCTTGAGAAGGACTCTGGGTCTTTGGGAAAATTATACAATAGCAAAATCTTTTGGCTGTATTTAGTAAAACAAAGATTCTTTTTTTTTTATTATATGATTTTTTTTTTTGTCCCTTGTGAGGGACAAAAATGTAAGAAATGTAAGAAAATGTAAGGAATGTAAGAAAATTTTCTGATTAAGAGGACAATTTCTGTCAGAATTTATATTAAAACATTTGTATCATAAGAAAGGATGCATTTAATTTTCAAGTAACTGTGGGTACTGACCAAATCCCCTAATATTACTCTTTTCAGAAAGACAAAGATAACTCAGTTGAAATTTAAAGATCATTTAAGACTATCTGTCCTTAAAATTGCACTATCTGTCTGCACAGAGTCTGCCTGTGCACAACCCTCCTAGACTCTCATTCTGCTAAGATACTATATATTCTCCCCCTTTTATTTCCTTTCATTCATTCTTTCCCCTCAAATTGTCCTTTATTATATAGGACAGACAGTCTTAAATGATCTTAAATTTTGTGAATGTATTCACACTTTTGGAATATGGGTACCTTTGGAAGAAATGCCTAGATTAAATATCATTCATTACTTTAGATATGAACTAGAAATAAACATTATAAGCAGTTTTCCAAAAATCCATAGTTTACTTTATTCCATTTTATTTTTTCAGAAACTTGTTCCTTCCTTTTCTAAAATGTAATTTGTTGCTGATGCTAACTATTTTAGATATGATATTCTTCTTTATGATGTCATTCAGCAGGGATCTGCATTGCTAAGTTGTACTTCCCCTTGGATATGTCAAACCTGTGGCTTTAATTTCTTTTCAGCCATGAGTTCAAAAGCAAATGAATCTATGTGCCCAAGGCACACCCTATGCTGCCCTGACCCTTATAGACACACACACACACACACACACACACACACACACACACACTCTGAAAGTTTTGAAACCGACTGTGTTATAGTCCATTATTTCACTTCCAAGGAATACGGCAAGTCAACAGTGTCCTATGTCCATGCAAGTTTCAACTTGCTTAGCTTATCAGTGCTGTTGGAAGGGCTCCATTTGTTTCCATCTGCATGGATTTTACCTTTCTTGATTTTTGTATATCTCAAAACTTTCATAATTTAGAAGCTCAAAGAGAATAATTACAAAGCATTTAATGTAATATTTTCCTGAATTAGTCTTAAAACATGTTTGATGCCTTCTACTTTCTGACCTTTTTTGAAAACAAATCATATATAGTAAGAGGGGATGGCTCTTCCTTACAATATAATTCCAATTCATGAATGAAAAAGAGTAATGGAAATTGAAAATCTCATTTAAGCAAACCCAAGAGAATCATCACTGGAAGCTAAAATTAGTAGGCAAAATATATGACCAGAAATAGGACATTTGCCCAGTATCAAAGTATTACATGTATATCTCCGCACAAAATGCATGTTAGTTAAAAGAAGAAAATGGTAAATTTACAGTTAAGGAACGTGGCAAACTGTGTCTTACCCACCCAATTAAAGTTAACATTGCCACTAATGAGATGTAGTGTTTCTCTGCTCTTTCTCCTGACAGATGCACTGGGAAGGACGCAGCGTCACCAGATATCCTGATAGCTCTGAAGCCTCCGCTCTGAATCCCAGGCTCCTTGCCATCTCTTTTTCTAAGCTCCTACATTGACAGTATATCTCCTCTCAAGGCCATTTCTCTGGGAAACTTCTAGGAGCATCCTCTATATAGAAGGCTGAGTTAGTGTAGTGGGGATACAAACAGAATGAAACACACTGTTGATCCTTCAGAAGTTCAGAGCTTCGCCAAGGATGCATAAATCTGAGCACATAAATATAAGAAAAAGGTAACCAAGTTGTATGAGGCAAGTAAGAACAGCCTCACCAGCACTGGTGAGCAGGGCCTGAACAGAATCATTCTTAAATTCCTTTTCTCATATTTTCCAGAAAAGACAGGATATGATTCAGACAGTTCAATAGATTGTTCTCACGAAGCTGCCATATCTTCAAAGAATGACTAAAATGTGCTGCATCCCTGAGAGAAAGGAGAGAATAATACAAAACAGTGACAAAAGGAGTCACAATGACACATATGTCCCATAATAGGCTTTCATTGATCAGTCAATGCCCATCTCCAGATTCAATTCTATTCATAGCATTAAAATGCATAACTATCCTGTACAACATATCGCTGATAAAGATATTTGTTGAAGCTGTTTGGCATTGTTTAGTTTTTAGTACCACATTGTCATATTTTCTTCCTTTGAGCAAAGTACTGATGTCAGATTATTTATTTTAAATCAGTGCACTGATGTTAAGGACAGGCCCACTCATATATAGGCCTTACCACAATCATTCACAATCCAATCTTCTAAATGATTCATCCTGAAGACTTCTAGAATTTTTCTGACCCAATTAGTACTCATTTGGAACTTTCAAAAAGCAATTTATAAATTATGCCCAGAGGAACCACTAAATGAAATAGAATGATTCTTTTGTAATTTTCCATATACGCTTACATTGTGCCCACTAAGTGGGAACATAGCACATCAATCTCCCACCCTCCTGCCCTATGTCCCCTTCCTTCTCTTCCCCCCAACTTGAATTAAATTGAGTTTTTCTCTTACACGGGCAAGTATTAGATTGTCTACTGGCTTCATATTAGTATTAAGTACATTGGATACTTTCTTCTCCATCCTTGTGATACTTTACTAAGAAGAATGTGTTTCAACTCCATCCAGGTTAATACAAAAGATGTGAAGTGGCCATCTTTTTATGGCTGAATAGTATTCTATGGTATATATGTATGCATGTGTGTGTGTGTGTGTATGTGTGTGTGTGTAATATATGCATATGATATAATAGTTTGTTAATCTGTTCCTGGGTTGATGGGCCTTTAGATTGTTTCCACATCTTGGTGATTGTAAATTGAGCTGCGAGAAAAAATCTAGTGCAAATGTCCTTATAATAAAATGATTTTTTTTTCTTCTGGGTAGATGCATAGTAATGGGATTGTGGGATCAAATGGGAGATATAATTTGGGTTCTTTGAGGATTTTCCATACTTCTCTCCAAAGAGGCTGCATTAGTTTGCAGCCCCACCAACAGTGTAAAAGTGTTCCCTTCTCTCCACATCCACACCAGCATCTGCAGATTAGGGACTTTGTCTTGTGGGCCATTTGCACTGGGGTTAGGTGGTATCTAAGGGTGGTTTTGGTTTGCATTTCTCTGATGATTAGGGATAGTGAGCATTTTTCATATGTTTGTTAGCCATTTGTCTGTCTTCCTCTGAGGTTCTGTTAATGTCTTTTCCCCGGTGATAGATGGGATTGTCTGCTGTTTTTTTATTGATTAATTTGAGTTCTCAGTAGATTTTAGTTATCAACTGTTTGTCAGATTCTCAAAAACTACTCCAGGGTAAAGAGGTAAACAGAGGCCCAAATTGGCTTTTTCAAGCCAACACGGACAAAGTTAGGGTTGTAAAACTATTTAGCAGTCATCTGGGCTAGTGAGTTGAGTGATCTTTATTGAGCTTTAAGGCTTTTGCAGGCCTTCTCCATATGTCTTAGAGTCAGAAACAAATCTTCAATCACAGTTATTTTTGCATATAGTGTATAGATTGGGACAAGAATTTAAGCATGCTTTTATAATGTTACTTCTGGGGCAGCCATCTCAAAATATGTCAGAGACATGTATTTTGGGGTAAATATTTTTTATTTTGTTTTTCAGTGTCCACTTTGACATTAAAATATTTTGTATATTAAAACTTAATATATTATCTCAGGACTAGAAATCAGAAAGAAAAAATAAATTGGAGCAAATCTGACTACTGTATATAACTTTATATCCTTGGCCAGTCTCTGAGATCAATTTGGTGAAACAGCTATGTCTCAATCCATGAGCTGGCATTGCAGACAAGGCTGGCATCTCTTATAGGTAAACCATAGTTTCTTATTTTGGAACCATATCTTTTAAAATTAGCTCTGCTGGAACCTTTTGTAAGAAATTTCAGGTTAGATGTGAAAGCCTCTCACAACCCAAGGTTTCATCTGAGCCATTAAATACCTGTATGCATTGGGTAAATTTCTCTGTTTAAAGATTTTAGAACTGCCACCTCTGTAATATTTTTAATATTATCTGGATTTGACTGTGAACCCTCCAGTCTTCCTGTTTTCTGTCTTGAACTCTCAACCTGGTAAATGAATTGAGGACCCAGATAGATCCTGACCTTGGTAGCCATCTTTGATGTCACGTGGTTATGTGAGACAAGCGAATCAGGAAAAGCATTAGGGATGGTGCCTATTTGTGGTTTCAGAACACTTTTCAGTAACTTAAACCTTAAAATCATGTTATGTTTCATAAAATGTCTTGAGTCATTTGTAAGATGCAATACTTAGGCTGTTTTAATTGTTTGGGAAACTGAGCCTTTTCTCTGTCAAAGAATAAGGTTTTTGCCTTTTTAAATCTTCTAATTATCAGTTTGGCTAAGGGAATGGTTAACTTTATAGTAATCTGTGATCCTGTATTATGCAAAGTGGGTTGTTTTAGGTAAGAAACAAACAGAAAGGAAAACAGCATTGTGTAAGAAAGAATTTTGTCCCGAAATAGAATGAAGAAAAGTGAAAGGGAGGACAAAACAGTTTAGCATATTTGTAGATTGTGCAGGTTAAACAGAATTTATAAGAGAGAATTTATGAAGGAATTTGCATGTAATCCAATTAATTGGCTATGATTTATAAAATTTGGTTATGTGTTTCCCTTTAATTTAAAAAATCTCACCACAAGAGATTTTTTTTAACCTTTTCAGTAAATGGCCCAAAAGAAACAATCACTGTGTTGTCTGTATTAGGGTTTTGGCTGACTGGAGATGACTTAACTTTGAATGGGTTAAGATTTACACCCATATAACCTCTTGTATTGCCTTTAGAACCTTTTGACTTGTAATCCTCTTTGAACAAATACTTTAAGCCTTTGATATTTGACAAACCTTCCAAAATCAAAATTCTAAATTTGGTCTTTTTGACCTCAAATTAGCTTTTTAAATATTAAGACAGCTGAAAGTCTAAGAAAGATATATTAGGCCTTTTTGGCATGTTAAAACTGCATTAAAAAATCATCAAATGTGAAATTGTGTTCAATTATCTGTGAATTATGTTTGCATATATATATGTTATAAAATAATGATATGTCTAAGTGTATGTTATCAGTAATAATTTTTGATTCATCTCAGAAGTGTTTTGTTATAACTGGCTAAGTCTAAAGTTTGTCCTTCAAGGAAAGTAAAGGAAAAGTTGACAGGTTCTCTTAACTTTCCAATGACTTTAATAATTATATACCATCGGACTGAAAACAAACTTCCAGGACTTTAATTAGAAAGGTAACATGTCCACAAGTTTTGCTAACCTAACCCCTGACAGAAACATAAATTAATTACACAGGACTGAGCTAATTATGACTTTTTATTTAAAACATTACTGATTCTTTCTACGTTCTGTTTTCCAGAAGTCAAGAAGATCCTTTATCTTTTGAGCAACGTATAGCTTTTTACAATGCGTCTACTTGTAAACAAAATTTGAAACATTTACATATTTTCTCTCCTTGATTTCTCTGGAATTTGAAAACCATTTGTAAGTATTCTTAATTTCTGACAATATAGTTATTTGCATAAGTTCAATAAGAATCTGTTTTCTTCTATAAGACGCAATGAAAGACACTGGTTATTTTACTAAGGCTTTGATTAGAATAACAGTTTCAAAAGTGTCCAGACTGCATTATGGAATTAAGGTTGACTTTATAAGGCCAATAGAAAGCCTATTGAAAAAGCTGGCCAGATACCTCATCAATGACATTTCCTGAGCCCAGTGAGAATGGCTCATATCACAAAATCTCAAAACTACAGATGCTGGCGTTTATACGGAGAGAAAGGAACACTTTTACACTGCTGGTGGGACTGAAAACTAATACAACATTTTTGGAAGGAAGTACGGAGAACCCTCAAAGAACTCAAGTTAGATCTCCCATTTGATCCTGCAATCCCATTACTGGGCATCTACCCAGAAAGCAAAAACTACTTTTACCATAAGGACACTTGAACTACACTGTTTATCGCAGCTCAATTTATAATTGCCAAAATGTGGAAACAGTCTAAATGCCCACCAACCCAGGAATGTATTAACAAGCTGTGGTATATGTATACCATGGAATACTATTCAGCCATTAAAAAAGATGGAGACTTTACAGCCTTTGTATTAACTGGGATGGAAGTGGAACACATTATTCTTAGTAAAGCATCACAAGAATGGAGAAGCAATAATTCTATGTACTCAATTTTGATATGAGAGCAATGAATGACCTAGTACATGGTGGGAGGTGGGGGAGGGGAGCAGAGATAGGCAAGGAGAGAAGGGGTTGGGGGGTCTTGGTGTGTGACACATCTTTTGGTGTCACACAGGACACAATTATAAGAGGGACTTTACTTAACAAATGCAATCAATGCAACCTGGTTTCTTGCACCCTCAATGAATCCCCACCAATAAAAAAAAAAAAAAAAGGAATGTCAGACAGGTCTAAGAACCCCAAGTCACTTTCGGTCCTTGAGGGTGAAACTTTTTATACAAAACTATAGAAGTGTTGGGGCAGTACCTGTGGCTCAGTGGGTAGGGCACCGGCCCCATATACCAAGGGTGGCGGGTTCGAACCTGGCCCTGGCCAGCTAAAAAACAGCAGTAACAACTGCAACAGAAATAACCAGGCATTGTAGTCCCAGCTACTCGGGAGGCTGAGGCAAGAGAATTATTTAAGCCCAAGAATTGAAGGTTGCTGTGAACTATGATGCCATGGCACTCTACTGAGGGTGACAAAGTGAGACTCTGTCTCAAAAATAATAATAATAATAAAATACTATTTTAAAAAACTATAGAAGTGTCAATATGCTTTTAAAATTGCACACACATGTACCTGCAAATGAGAGCATTTTATGGAGTATAAGTATAGAAAATTCTAGGTGAAATAAAGATAAAGGATCACTTTTCTGGTTTCCTCAGTCTTTCAGTTTGCTCATTTTTTTTTTTTTTTTTCACTTTTCAAGGAGAGTGTTTCCAGAATATGTGAATGAGTAACCACTTTAGCAAGAAGCTTCTTATATGCTAAGATATCCACAGAAATTTTTTGGAAAAAAACATAATGATAGGAAGACCAACTGCCCCAAATTTGGACAATTGCACAATTTGTTTCATTTCCATCACTCACAGAAACTGCACATGCGATGTTATCAATTATGTCTACATCGCCAAGTCCAACCCATTATTCAGTCCTCGTCTTCACTGTTATAGCATCTGACACTATTAATTACCTTCTTCTTGAAACTTTATTTGGCATTCAAAACACCACACAGTCCTATTTTTTTTTTTTTTTTCTGTTAACTCATTTGCGGCTATTTATGTCTCCTTTGTTAGAACAACACCTTTTTAATCTCTACAGGTTGAAGTGCCCCAAAGTTCAAGTTTCAGATCTGTTCTTTTCTTTGATTGAAGTTTACTCTCTATTTAATCTAATTCCCAGGTGCCTAACTTGAAAGGTTCATCTATATTTGAAAGCCCTCAGTAGTGCACGTGTCCCCTAAATCTCTCTGAAAATATTCAACTTACTTCACTTTGGTGGAATTTCAATAGATTTTATTTTTCCCTTGTGATTTTCTCCATATAACGATAGCATTTTGGCATATATACAGATATAGCCTTCATTCCACATGGTTTTATTTAAACAATGGACTTTACCCATGCAAACTAAATTCTGATACCCAGGCCTCAGAAAGGATAACATAAGTTAATTCATGGCTTTTAAGTTGGAAAATCTCAGATTTTAAACAACAAAGTTGGGATTATTTTTGAGTGTGCCTATGCTTTATTTCCTTTGAAGCCTTAAGATAGGATATGGTAGTTATTCTTTGTTTCCTCTCTTTGCAGATCTATTCTATGCTATTTCCTCCTTTATTATTTGTACTATGAGGCTGAACACTATGAACTGTATCCCCTGTAATACCCCACTTCATCACTAGCTTTCAGTTGGGGTTAGTTAACATGAGTCACCATAGGGAGACAGAAAAAGAGAGAAGTTAAGGTATGTATGCCTCTTGCTCCCTCCTAGCTTCAGTGACGTTATAAAAGTAGCATTCTTCTGTTGTGACTATACTCTTTTTAGTCTTCCTCTTTATCATGGTTCCAGATTCCAACCAGGCTCCACTAACACTATTTCATTCCCTTGTCATTCCTTCTGGCCTAGGTTGGAAATAGCTTCCTGCTTTAGTAGACCCTGGACATCTCAGAATTCCTTATGAAGACACTCATGGTAGCCATGTTTATTCTCCTATTCCTGAAGCAGGCTAAGTGAAGGGGAACTTTCAGGATTTATGTATCCATCTGTTTCCTGGACAGAAACCAGTAGTACACTCAGGAAATACATTAAAGAGACTACTAGCACAGATGTGGACAAAGTTAAGAAAATTACCAAGGTGAATCATTTGTTAAATGTCTTCATAGGAATCTGATTGAATGCTTTGGCTTCAGAATTGGTTTGTTATGCTAGGTTTGTACTGATTCCTGCCTCAGAATTTTACTACATTATTTTCAATTTTCATTATTAGTAAGAGTAGGAATATAGATGAAAACAAACACTCAATGAATAGGTGAATGTAATTTGAAAATTATACTTTCACCAACAGATTTATTTGCTTCCAAAAATTATACATAGTATAGGTGTTTATAGATATGGTTGATTGAGGCTAAATGAAAATATAAAATATGCATATTCATATATATGTATATGTGTGTTTACATATATATAGCAAACAAGCAACGGTTTAAAAAAAGAAAACAGAATAGAAAAGGACAGAACTAGATTTTTTGTCAATATTTCATCTATTCAAATTCTACAACTAATAATATGTAGTGCATGAAAGCATGGTGGAGACATTGGAATTTCAGGAACAACTAAAAAATCTTCAGAAAAAAAGATGCACCTAATATTTTTCAAGGAAATATGGCTATGAAACTTATATGCTTTTTTTTTCTATTTAATTATAAAAGAAAAGGGTGCATTAATATTTGCATTAGATACTAAAAAGAAAGTACTGTTGGAATTATGGTAAGGAAAATAACTGATTTTTCAAAAGCTGAGGGTGATATTCCTAGGAATAAGAGAGATAAAGAAAACAAGAATAAATATAGTTATAGACAGAAAGATATTTAGATTAATAGATAATTGCAGAAATAAGTAAAGATGTGTTGGAGGAATGTAAGACAATGGAAAATTATACTTTATAATAGAATACCAAATGTAGACAAAAAAGTAAACATGCAGAAATCTATTTCCTCATGGAAAAATAATTATTTGGTAATCATAATAAAAATTAATTTAAGCAAGAATCATCAAAGTATGCTGAAACTAGTAGGTCAAAGTGTACAAAACAGGTGGACTACAGCAAGATGGCCCACTAGAGACAACTTTCACCAGAGACTCCAGTGCAGAAGGAGAAAAATTGGGCTGAAGTGAACTCAGAGCAATTGAAGTTGAGGGATTGAACATAAGGAGAAGAAATCAAGGTGCTTAGCATCCCCATAGAGACCAACGAAGATGTGAAAAAGGAAGGGACTGAAGGACCCTAGTACGAAACCAAAGGGTAAGGGAGGCCCTCTCCCTCCCAGGGGCTTTACTTGGGCTCTCCATATAGAGCAGTAAACATGGGATTTCTCACCCCATGGGAGAGAGCCAAAAACCCCCAGTTTTTCCTGCACCTAGGAATTTGTACCCCCAGGTCCCCATCACTCCTGACAGAAAAGTGAACAAACTTTGTTTCTGTCACTTTATATCCACTGCCCGTCCCCTAGTCTTTGGTTCCTCCACAGACTGCCTCCTACAGAGACCAGCCTCCTAGCGTCCAGGCAATTGGAATGCTAGCCCAGTGGCCCAGGCAGTCTGGAGGACCTGCCCCACCCCCAGGCACCAGAAAGGTTAAGGGACTCTGACGGGGCCCACTGAGGAACCAAGGATTACAGAGGCCACTTGCTCCCTCACCAGAACTGGCTGGATCTTAAATTGGCAAGGGGGAAAGGGAGGCAGGTCCTGCCCTCCTAAATGTCAATGGTGGAATGTCTGAGGCTCCTCTGTATTGCATGTTCAGTGAAGTGAGTGTTCCTTGCCTCCTTACTGAGAGGAAATTGTAGCTTGGCTGCACAGATGTCATGGTCACATGAATGATCACACAAAACATGAACTGACAGTACAAGCTGCAAAAGGTGAGGCTCCCCAAAGGTGCAGGAGAGCCCCAAACAACTTTTGCAGTGGTATTTTATTGAGGGATTAAACAAAGGGTAGCAAGAGTATATGTGCTCAAGGAAATGATTTTTTTTTTAGTTATTAAAAACAAATTTTATTTATTTATTTTTAATTATAAATCATAGCTGTGTACATTAATGTGATCATGGGGCAACATACACTTGGTTCATAGATCGTTTGACACATTTTCATCACACTGGTTAACATAGCCTTCCTGGCATTTTCCCGGTTATTTTACTATGACGTTTACATTCCACATTTACCAAGTTTTACATATACCCTTGTAAGATGCACCACAGGTGCAATGATCTTATAGGTGCCAAGAGAGTATGTGCTCAAGGAAATGATCTCAAAAGTTGCCAAGAGAGTCTGTACTTAAGGAAATGATCTCCAAAAAGACTACATGCAATACATAGACTTTGATGAGGCAGAGTCCTTATTGGGTGTCTCTTTGGCTAAGAGGGGCCTCTTCCCTGTTCTCTAGAGTGGCTCTGCCCGGTGTCTTTACCTGCTGGGCCTCTCCTGGTGGTTCACCTTGGCACTCTCCTGCCAACTAGGAGAGAAACAGGCCTAGCTTCAGGCAAACCTTCCCTAGGAAGGTCTGGGAAATAGATGAAAGGCCATGGTTCCTCTCCCTCAGCTGCCAATGAGAACAGCAGAGTATCTAGTCCATTGCAGCCAAGACTCAGTGAAAAACCTCCAACACTTTGAATTTCTTTGGGTCAGGGGTGTTTGTGCTGCTGCAGGGCAGAAAACTGGGTGGGAGCAATTGGGTGGCCTGAGGATTCCCCACTCTCAGTTGTGGGGGAAGAGAGGAGCCATAGTGGTTTGATCTTTTACAGCAGGGACTTTAGAAATTCACAAGGCTCCTCTAAACGGGGTTGAGAGTGGGCTAATACCAGGAAAGAAGGAGATAGGTGGCAGCAGCTTGCTAACCAGCTTGCTGCCCCTGCTGGTCTCCCCCAAAGTGCTACAGTGCCCAACTTGGACACAGCAAGGCCCGCCCTCCAAGAATCTCATCCTGCAGTGCCAAAAAGGAGCTTCAGAAGGCTTTCTGCAAAAAGGGCCCTAGATAGATACCCTAACTCATTTGAAAAATCAGAAGTGAATGGGAGGTGAGACCAATATCCTGGGGCCTGCAGAACTTTAGTTTTACATGCCAAACAGATCTGTGGGATGCTGTTTATGGGTACCCAATTAGATTGTCTCTCATTTAGGGACAACCAAATATTTCACCTAAAAAACTATAACTAACAACAACAAAAAAAGCTGAAAATACACATGGGGAGAAATCAGTAGAATCCTGGCAACATGTAAAATCAGAGCAGATCAATTCCCCAAAGATATTATAAGGGAGATACAGAAGAAAATAGCATCCACAGAGAAATTGCTTAAATGTCAGAAATAGAATTCAGAATATGGATGTACATAAGACGGATAGAATTGAGGTGAATATGGAAAAAGAAATCCAAAATGTGGTCCAAAACTTATCTCAAGAAGTTAGTAAAATTAAAGACAAAGTCTCAAGGATCTGGACATAATTATGAAAGATATAGCAAAGAGACATTCAAGGAGCTTCAAACCACAGTAAAGAGTACCAGTAATGGAGTAGAACATGAAGAAGAAGGAATTTCAGAAATTGAAGGAAAGACTTTTGAACTAACCCAATCATTCAAAGAGGCAGAAAACAAAAAGAGAATATTCCCTGAGAGAGGTATGGGGTTATTCCAAAATATCAATCTTCTAAATTATAGGGATTACAGAAAGAGAAGAGAATGGTCCTGGATGCACTGAAACTCTACCTCCAGACATCATGATGGAGAATTTCCCAAGCATTCCAAGAGACACAGAAATTCATATTGTAGATAGTTTTATAACTCCAGCATAACTCAATCCAAACAAAGCATCTTCTAGATACATTGTCATTAACTTTGCCAAAGTCAATATGAAAGAGAAAATCCTACAAGTAGCCAAGCATAAGAAAACTCTTACCCACAAAGGGAAAAATACCAGGATGACCACAGACATTTCAGTTGAAACTTTTCAAGGCAGAAAAGGATGATCACTACCCTTTAACTTTTTTAAACAAAACAGTTATTTTCAGCCCAGTATCCTGTATCCTGCTAATCTGAGTTTCATTTCTGATGGAGAAATTAAATATTTTATTGGCATGCAAATGTTGAGGAAATTTTCCACAACTAGACCAGCTCTACAAGAAGTACTCAGACCAATTCTTCATCCTTACCAGCACAATGATCCATCACCAAAGTAAACACCCCCAGAAATTAAAAAAACAAACCCTAGTTCCACAGTGGTGGAAGGAAACTAAGCACCAGACCTCCACAAAATAAGTTGAGGAAAACTCCACTATGTCTGTCAATTCTCTCAATGAATGTGAATAGCTTGAATTCCCCCACTAAAGAGGCACAGGCTTGCAGATGGCATACAAAAGCTCCAACTCACTATACAAGGCAGAATAGTTTCTCCAAGAAACACTCCTAAACTCTCAGGATAAAACAAGACTCAGAGTGAAGGGATAGAAAACAATAGTCTGACAAAAGCAGGGGTTGCAATCTTATTTGCAGATACAATTAGATTTAAGTCAACAAAAATAAAGAAAAAACAAGTATGGACACTGCATACTGGTCAAGGGAAGCATATGACATGAAGAGATTTCAATAATTAACATTTATGCACCCAACCTAAACACTCCTAGATACATAAAATCAAACCCTAAAGTATCTGAACAATATGATGTATTCCAGCTACACAATAGTTGGAGATTTAAACTCCCCTCTGACAAAACTGGACAGATCCTCCAAGCAGAAACTAAACAAAGAAGTAATAAACTTAAACACAACCCTAGAAAAATGGACTTAACAGAAATATACAGAACATTATGTCCTAATAAAATCAAATACACATTCTTCTCATCAGCCCAAAAATCATCCTCCAAAACTAACCCTATCTTAGGGCTCAAATATAATCTTAATGAATTTAAAATAATAGAAATTTTTCCTTGTATCTTTTTTGGACCATCCTGAAATAAAAGTTGAACTCAATACCAACAGAAATCTTCATGCCTATATAAAGTCATGGAAACTAAATAACATTATGCTGAATGATAGCTAGGTTAAGGATGAGATTAAGAAGGAAATTGTTAGATTTCTTGAATAAAATGATAATGAAGCCATAAGCTATCAAAGCCTGTTGGATACTGCAAAGGTGGTCCTAAGAAAAAAATTTATAGCATTAGATGCCTTCATCCAGAATATTAGAGAGAACAAGTCAACAACCTAATAGACTATCTCAAGCTCTTTAAAAGGAAGAACAATTCAAAACCACCCCTAGAAGAAAGGAAGAAATAATCCAAATCAGAATAGAATTAAATGAAATTGAGAACACAAGAATCATTAGGAAGATCAGCAAATCAAAAAGTTGGCTCTTCGAAAAGATTCATAAAATCAACAAAGCCTTGGCCAGACTAATAAGAGAAAAGTAATATCTCTAATAATCTCAATCAGAAGTGAAAAAGGGGAAATAACAACAGATACCACGCAGATACAAAAGATCCTCAACAATTAGTACAAATAACTATGCCAAGAAATTTGAGAATGTAGAGGAAATAGGCTAATACCTTGAAACGTATCACCTTCCTAAACTCAACCAGAAAGAATTAAAAATGTTGAATAGACCTATATCAAGCACTGAAGTTGTATCAATACGCAAAATCTCCCTTAGAAGAGAATCTCTTGACCAGATGGTTTCACACCAGAGTTTTATCAAACCTTCAAAAACATATTGACTCATCTTTTTATAACTGTTTATTATTCTATAATTGTTATTGTAACTATTTTGATAATGATTTTTAGATTTTTGTTTCTTCTCAATAGCAAGAAAGGGAGAGAAAAAAGAAGAAAGGAAAGCAGGAAGAAAGGCCAGAAGGAAGGAAAGAAAGTAAAGATGGAGAAAGTGAGAGGAAAAAAAAAGCTAGAGAAAATCAAAAATAGAATGATTATATGTACTACAGCATGGGACAGTCCATTAACAGAAAAACAAACAAATAAACAAACAAAAAGACATGCTTCAACCAGAGGAAGTGGAAATGAATGCTGACCATGGAAATATCACATATATTTATTAATATTATGCATGAGTAACAAAAAAAAAAAATTGTCTTGGGGTCATCTACATGGCCTCACAGATAGTCACTTGGTTCATCAATAAACAAGGACTTTAAGAAATGTTGGGAAATGGACCAGGTGCTGTGGCTCAGGCCTATAATCTCAGCACTTGGGAGGCTGAGGTGGGTGGATTGCCTGAGCTCACAGGTTCAAAACCAGCCTGATCCAGAGCTAGACCCCATCCCTAAAAAATAGCCAGGTATTGTGGCAGGTGCCTATAGTCCCAGCTGCTTGGGGGGCTGAGGCAAGAGGATCACTTGAACCCAAGAGTTTGAGGTTGCTGTGAGCTAAGATGCCATGGCACTCTATGAAGTGCAACCAAGTGAGACTCTGTCTCAACAACAACAGCAACAAAAGAAATGTTGGGAGAGATAATACATTTCGAGCAATATGTAAAGGAGCAGGGGCATACAATGTAACAGGCCCTATTAAGGGTGTTAAGGGGCACAGTGCTGAGGTCCCATTATAGATCAAATGGAAGGAGGTGGCAGAATTTGGAGCTTCATAGAAGGTTGATGCCAGAGAATGACATTACAGCAGAAACTACACAGATGTGCCTTTACTTCCTAGGTCTGGAATAATTTTTATTTATCAAGGAAGAAACTAAATGATACCTGCCTATAAGAATATTTAGCTTCTGATGTATCTTTTATGTTATCAGCTTTTAAAATCAGTGATAGGGAAGAGCACAATGTTTTGATCTTTAAAGGAATACCTCATCACCAAAAATAAAAAAAAAGAGCCTTATATCACCTACTGAAGATAATCAAATATTTCAAGAAAGTACTTAAAGATCAGAATCTAATGTCTATGATGAAGCTAGGGAAATCTTATATTTGAGGTCATGGTCACTTTTAAAAAGATTTTTCTCTGTGTTATCATCTTCATCATTATTAATTTATTGCCTATGGGGAAATTTTAAATATCAGAAGTTGACCTATAATCCATTATCTTAAGAATTCTCAATATATTAGTGATAGTATTTAGCAATGAATAAAGATATAGTTTCATATGAATATAGTGTCACTCCCAAAATATAATTGAATTCAACCCATTCAGATGAGTAGAGACCCTGAGAGACTAAATGACTTGGCTAAGGACCTATCTAAATGTTTCAAATCCCTTTACAAACATACACACACACACACATACACACGAGCAAAGGAACTATCAATACAAAAACAGGAAGGAAGGGAAACCATTTATTTTAAATAATACTTATTAGGGATGGAAGGAGGTTAAAGGAGCTATAGGGAGGTGAGAGAGAATTACAGTCTTCTGGATAAGAAAGTTGGAAAGGGCCCTGAAGCAAAACAAGGAATTTTGGGTGTGTGTGACCTAGTTAAATAAGTATGTCCTGTTCCTGAAAAATAAAACTTCTAGCCTGTGTCACTTGACCTCTAGTCCATGCAGAATCCCCCCATAAAACAAAGATAAGGACCCCCCCTCACAGAACAATGTACACCATAATGTCAACTAACATCACAAAACTAACAGACACTACCACTCCATCACTGGTAAAATAAGTTAATAATTACTGATACAGAGTAAAGAAAATTTGATTTATGTCACAACTGAGGTAATCCACAACAAATGAAACCAGGACAGGAATCCTGAAGGCCTAAGGGTAACCAATGTGAATTCTCATAGATAAATGTAGAAGGAATTGGGATAAAAGCACTTGTATTGGTATATTGCCTTTGCATAGCATCTCCTCTCATTCATGAGGGAGACCGTTTTCCACTCTCTCTCTATAAAGAGAACTACGAAACTCTAAGAAAAGAAATAGCTGAAAATGTTAACAAATGGAAAAACATACCATGCTCATGGCTGGGAAGAATCAACACTGTTAAAATGTCCATACTACCCAAAGCAATATATAATTTCAACGCAATCCCTATTAAAGCTCCATTGTCATACTTTAAAGAACTTGAAAAAACAATACTTCGTTTTATATGGAATCAGAAAAAACCCCGAATAGCCAA
>CAUYPK010102740.1:0-24787 GCA_963574355.1 Loris lydekkerianus
AAAGCTTTGTCTTCAATGTCAGAAATCCTTTCTTCTGCTTGCTCCATTCTGTTACTGAGGGATTCTACTGTGTTTCTCAGATCTTTGAGGGATGCAACTTCTTGTCTCAATGATTCAAAATCTTTGGTCATTTGCTGTTTGAATTCATTGAATTCTTGAGGTAACTTTTGGAATTCTAATTCAATCTTATTTGCTATCCGGATCCTGAATTCAATTTCTGACATCTCAGCTATTTGTTTGTGCATGGGGTCTTGTACTGTTTCTGCCCCATTGATTCTTGGGGGAGTTGATCTATTCTGATTATTCATATTGCCAGAGGTTTTCTGTTGATTTTGCCTCATAATTGTTTTTCACTGTTGCCTCTGGCTGTTCTCAGAGTTGGGGAGGTTTCTCTCCAAGATTAGACCCCGGCAGGATCATTCTATTGTTGCTGGATCTTTGTAGGGAGTGACCCTGTGTAATTCCTCTGGGGCTGCTCTAGCTAGGGAGTTCTGGTTGTGGAAGCAGCTCCGGTGTGTGGCATGCCCGGATCCAGCAATAGGACTGGGGATGGTGCCCACAGTTCTGGGAATGCCTGGCGCCCAATGACTTTGGCACAGAGAACCAAAGGCTCCAGCCCTCTCTGGGCAGGAGAAGGGCTCTGCGCAGAGGCAGGGAGGGCTGCATAGGGCACGCAGCTACCAGGGTCCCTGGCCAGATGAACGGGCTAGTGTGGAGGCTTGGAGGACACAGGAGGGAGGATGCAGAATTGCGTGGCTCCCGCAGTTCCTGGTCAGGGAATGCGGAGGCCCACTGGGTGTGGGTCACTGGTCGGGGGTCACTGCATAGCTCTTATGGAGGTCTGAGCAGTGCCAAGCCCAGGAGTTTGAGGTTGCTATGAGCTGTCAGGGCACTCTCATGAACAATTATTTTGATCTAACACAACTATCAGAAGTAAATGAATAGCTATTATATTTATCTGATATTAGTATTAAATTCCTAGTGCTACAGGGCAAAACTAATTTGAATATACAGTAATAAAGAAGAGATAAAATGAAGAGATAATAAAATAAAGAGATAATAAATAAAAAATCCAGAAGAGAGAAGAAAGTGTCACAGATGAGGCACATTGAGAGCTGCCAGGCCGTGAACTTGGGCTCCTGGGAGAAAGCAGCAGTGTGGCTGATGCATGAGATGAGGCCTGTCCATAGTTATCCAGGCAGCAGAAGTGTGGAAACACAGTGTCCCTCATTCAGATCTAGTTACTTAACCATGCCATGTCCTTCCCATGAAATAGTATGCAGCTATAAAAAAGAAAGAGGGAATTCTCTATGTACTGATGAGAAAAGAGCTACAGATTATTAAGTGAAAAGGGAAGGTGCCAAAACAGGGGGCACAAAACACTCCCTTTGGAAAGAGAGCTCAAATACGAGGAAGGCTATCCCCTCAAGCCTGCTCAGGGTGATTGCTCCAGAAATCTCCCTTTCTCCTGTGCTATCAGTTCTCCCCTCCTTCCTGGATCTGTCACAACAGCACACGTTATTTCTCCTAGCTCATCAAACTTCTCTTGGCTCCACTTTGCCCATCAGTTATTGCCTTACTTCTTTGTACCCTTTTATAGCAAAATTCCTAGAAGGAGATATTTACACTCTGCCTGCAACATCCCTCAAACTTCCTCATAAATCCGCTTACCTAGTTCTCACCTCTACTGAAACTCATTTTGTCAGAAGCACCAGTGATCGCCACATAACTAAAGCTACAATGTTTTTACTTGACTACCAGCAAAACTGCAACGAATTTGTCCCTTTCTCCTGCTTGAGAAACTTCCTTCATGAGGTGTTGGGACACCACTGTGTCCTAGTTTTCCTACCTCACTCTTTGCTCCTTCTATTCCTTCTGGATTTCATTTGCTGTTTCTCCCCACCTGCCTCCAACTGTAACATTAGAATCACCCAGGGAGCAGCCCTTGGCCCTTCTTCTTTTTGTATACTCATTCCCTGGGCTATCTCATCTCATAGCTAAATCCATTTATAGCCCACTGGCTCTCAAAGTTAGATCCAGTTTCCACGTAGTACCTCTCCTGGCTATCTATTAATAAAAGGCATTCACAACTCAGTTCATGCATCAAATCAAATTCCTGATCTTCCCTCACTCACTTGCTTCATCTACAGGCCTCCCCATCTCAGCTGATAGAAATTTTATTTTCCCAATTGCTTAACTTGAAAATTTTGGAGTCATTGTTCAGTCTTCTCATTCTCTCACACCCAATAATATCCAATCCATGTGAGCTTACTTCACAGCATGCCCAGAATATGACCATGTACTATTTCTACTGCTCCTGATTTTGTTTAAGCCTCCATCTCCTCTGGCTTGTATTATTGCAATTTCCTCCAAACCATCCTTTCCCTTCTTCCACCCTTTCTTCCTTCACTGTTTATTCTCAAGACAGCAGACAAAGAGATTCTATTAAAACAGAAGCCAGACCATGTCAATCAAACTCCGGGATAGGCTCCCCATTACATTCAGAATAAACACTGAGGTCCTTGGAAGGCTTTGCATGAGCTGTCCGCCTGCCCCCCTCTTTCCCTGACTTCCTACTACTCTCCCCTCACACTTTCTATCCCAGCCATACTTGGAGTTCCTTAAATGTGACAGGTGCACTTGGCTTAGGGCCTCTCTATGGGGTATTCCTTCTGTCTGGAATGCAGTTGCCCCAGACACCCTCCTAACTAAATTCCTCACTTCATTCAAATCTCTGCTTCAAATGTCCCTCATTCCGTGAGGACTGCTCTGACCCCCCCTATTTAAAATTGCAACATGCCCCCTTCGAATCTCCATGACACCATTATTCCTTATCCCATCATTTTCTTTTTTCCTATGTTTATTGCTTGTTGTCTACTCTCCTCCATATTATAAATTTCATGAAAGTAAGAAATTTTGCTCCATGAGGCAAGGCTACCTCCCTAAACCAATTCCTAAAAATATGGTACCTGAGAATATAGTAGGTTCTCAGTAAATAGTTATTGAATGAAAGAATTAATATATACATAAAGAATCACTGAAAGAATATATGAAAAATTAACAGAAGTATTTACATAGAGGTGACATAATGGGGTGCAAGGACATTGATGGTGGCAACAAGACTTCTCAATGTATTTTTTTTATATAATATTGAGTTTTGAATTGTGTGTATGTATTACCTGTAAAAAAATAAAATAAAATTTAAAAGTAATTTGACAGTGCTGGAATAATGGAGGAATGAGGGCACTCCTTAACTTCCACAGGGAAGACCAAGGGCACACGTGCATGTTAATTACACTGGGAAGAACAGTCAGTCCTGCCTCCTTGGGCATGATCTCAGGGGAGTCTTGAGAAGAAGACTCTGGAGTTACACCAGGAAGCAGGCCTCACTGGCTCCCTTTTCTGTGCGGGGTGCTAGCCATTGCAAAAGTGCCCCTTGGCCCACTCCTTGGCCAGCTGTGTCTAATTTTAGATGAGATTTTCTACTTGACAGGAGACTCAGTGCACATGAGGAGAAGCGCCCAATACAGTCTTCCCCAAAGTGTGGATGTGACACAGCCAGAGCTTCTGGTGTTTGTACTTAACTATGCTAGTTACAGGTGAGTCCTGATTTCAACTCCAAGATTTCTCCTACCATTGACTCCTTTCCACAATAAACATATAGATCTGGTTTTGCTTTTCCTTTAAGAAATAAAGGCCAGAAGACCTTTATAGCACCACTGTCCCGGCACAGTGGAAGTGGAAAATCAGAGAGTTAATGTACACTTAATTCCGAGAGTTAATTCACACTTAAGATGTTTCAGACTGTTTAAAGTCTAAGCTTAGACAAGACAAAGTTCATATTTTTCAGACAAAAAGTTGTAGACTTCTTCCAGGGGACTGTTATGGCAGGTCTCCAGCTCACAGATAAGCCTAGAGGGCCCACATCTGTCACACATCTCTAGCTTGGCAGGTGTCCACTGAGCTGGTTGTGGTTTAGCCCTTCGCTCAGCTGACAGGCTCTTGGCAGAGTTCCGGGCAGCACGAGTTCAAGTTCAGACTCACATCTGTATTCTCATCTGCAGGTGGGACTCGAGAGAACCAGGGAGAGTGGGATTTATCCAAGAGAAGTCATTGCCACCAGCAAAGAGGAGTGGGCTGTCTCCAGGTGTGTCTTACTTCAGTGTACAGTGTTGATGCTTTTTAAGAAGCAGCAGCAGCTTTTGACAGAAGCATGAAACAGGGAAGGGGACAGCACACTGGGGGTCACATTAGGACTTTTATTCTCCTCTCCTTCTCTGTCCCCAGTTATTTGACTACAAGAAAACATTTACTTTCTGTTGGCCAAACCACTTCCCCTCTCTCCCTCTCTGAACAGCACTGTCACCCAGCCTTCCCTCTCCAGGAAGGGCACATTTCACTTCCCCAACACAACCACTAGGCCTTTGTGCCTGAGTGTCCCTGCGCCCAACACCAAGGCAGAACTGAAACCCGAAGGCTCACAGCTGTCATCAAGGTTGGTCTTTCGACCAGCCAGGGGCCCAAGTAGGTGGATAGGCTGAAAGCCTGACTGCAGTGTACACTGTGGCCTGTACTCGGTGCTTTTCAAACTGCTTTCCAGAACACTAGTTTCCTGAGTCGATAATAAACATTCCCCAGGGGAGAAATAGGTTCTGTGGCCAAATCAATTTCAGAAATTAATCATCAATTGTAAACAGAAAAACACTGCATATTCTCTCTCCTTGAGATAAACAGCATCCAGGAGAACGGTAAAGACTCTGAGGTCTGGAGTACAGGTCTCAACATCATTTACCATTAATTTCCCAAACGAATTTCAATAAAAAACAAATAAATGAAACCCTTCTCCCCTGGTCCCTAAAAAAACACAGTAGAAATCTTCTTGTCCAATGCAGTCAAGACTAAGAGTTGGGTAGATAGTTAAAAGAAGTCAGTTAAAGCAAAGAAAACTTTACAAAAGACATACGTTATCTTTAACATTTTATTTAATATCAAAATACATAAATTTACAAACATTTGCCAATCCTCTAACACACAGTCCAGGTCTTTTCTTTGCACGTGCCCTTTAATTGGCATTCTGCACCATTTTTCTTTTTTAAACCATATACATAGTGCACAGTTTGCAATTTCTAGTTTTTGTTTGTTTTTAGAGGGAGAACTTAAAGATCATGAAAATCCAAATGCATTATTTTATATGTTTTCACAAGTTAGTCTAAACTTGAGTTCTCTGTCTTATAACCAATTTGTTAACTTTTCTTTTTCTAAACAACTAGCCTTTCTGGATTTTTTCAAAACTTTCAACTTAGTTTGTTTTTTAGAGACAGAGTCTCACTTTGTTGCCCTCTGTAGAGTCCTATAAAATCACAGCTCACAGCAACCTCCAACTCCTGGGCTTAGGCGATTCTCTTGCCTCAGCCTCCCGAGTAGCTGGGACTACAGGCACCTGCCACAACGCCCGGCTATTTTTTGTTGCAGTTTGGCCAGGGCCGGGTTCAAACCTGCCACCCTCAGTATGTGGGGCTGGCACCCTACTCACTGAGCCACAGGCGCCACCCTTTAAACTTAATTTTTTAAGAGCAGGTTTAGGTTCATAGTAAAATTAAAGGAAAAGTACAAAGAGTTTTCATATGCCCCAGTCCTCTCACATCAGCCCCCTCTACTACACTTGTAGCCCAGGAGGTGACATTTGGTACAATCAGTGAACCTCCACCGACATGTCGTTATCATCCAAAGTTCATAATTCACATTGGGCTTCTCCGTCCGTACTGTGCATTTATAGGTTTGGCCATAAACCCTATGAGGACATGTACCCACCATTGTAGTAGAGTACAGAATAGTTTCACTGCCCTAAAACTCCTCTGTGCTGCCTATTCATTCCTCCCTAACCCCTGGCAACCACTGACCTTTTTCCTATCACCTTGGTTTTGCCTTTTCCAGAATGTCATAATTGGAATCATACGACACGTTGCCTTTTCAACATACACACTTACGCTTGTCCCCTGTCTTCTTATGAGTTGAGAACTCGTTTCTTTTCATTGCTTAATACTATTCCATTGATTGGATGTACCACAGTTTATCTATTTCAACTTAATTTTTATAAAACGGACAGATCCCTTTTCTAATTTTTAATCAAATTACTCAAACACAATGACACGTAAAGCTAGCACACGCAGAGTTGGAGGAAACAATGATCAATGACATTGGCAAACATATGGAACCAGAAGTACTCTGTAGGAAACGGAAAGCTGCAGGTCACCAGGAGTCTGGGAGGGAAGGGTGGTCAGAATAACTGCAGCTTTAACATCCTGAGGAGCTTGTGTTCTGTGGCACAGTGCTGGAGCCATGCCGGCTGACACCAAGCTCTTCCAACTGTTTGCACTGTGCTCTTCTGAAGTAAACACATTTTTGAGCCTTTGCCTTTACCGTATGCATATTTATATTTCTATTGTTTTATTCACATTTTACTTATTTATTTATTTATACAGTACTATCACTAGCTAACATCACAAAGCATAATTATATGTAGGGTGAAGTTGTCAACAGTGCGAATGGATCTCAATGCACATTCCCAGTCATTTCCTTGACATTTTAAAATTTGTTTTCTGACGTCTCATCAGATGTGATTAGATTATCCTTTTCAGCCTTATAATGTGTGTACACTAGGGTTAGACACGTCATTTCTACTGTTTCCTTATTAGAAAAATAAGAATGGCCTTTTGACGGGCACTTCAGTGTAGAGTGTGACATGTGACTCTTATATGGGCACTTGATCTATTTAGAAGTTCTAATACTTGCTCCCCACAACTCTGCGATATATGCCTCTACCTCTGGGACTGTTGGCCTTATAAATGCTCACAGAAAATCTGGTAAAAGTTGCTTCAATGCCCAAACGTCCAAGAAGGGCATGGCCGGGGAGCCCATCTCTCTGCCAAGACAAACCTCAACGAGCCAGGAAGCCTGGAGCTGCTTTTGCAAATTCTTAGGGGTGTTTCAGTTCCACCACCAAGACATGGCAGCAGGGCCAGCACTGGATGCCACATTTTTAGAGACTCACTGACATGCTGGAAACTCATCAGAAGTTCTATGAGAAAATTAAACTCTCAGACAAGGTGGGGAGGAAGGAAGGAGGTAAAGGGAGGACGGAGCTCTTTTTGGGCAGGTGAAAATATAGACACCAGAGTGGGCAGCAGAGAAATGGGAGACACCAGAAGAAAGGACAAAGAGCGTTGTTGTCCCCCTGGTTCTCAGTACTTTCCATTTCTAACTCCTTCTGCTAACATTGCTAACCAAGTCCAGCCCCAAGCTAACCTTGACCACAAAAGGAGATCTCTACATGAAGAAGTGGCCTTTGCTTGGAAGCCCCGTCCAATGTGGCTCTTTCTGAGATATATGTAGGTGGGTGGAGATTCCAAGGTTTGATTGCCTTCTTCAAAGCTACCCAGCCCACAGAGGTCTCTAGAAGATTACACGGAAGACATGTATACAGAAGCACCCTGGGCACAAGGCGGGGAGTGGGTCACTTGTGTTAGGAAGCTAAGTAGGGGAGCCCCGCCCTCATACCGCGTCATGCCCGACAGACCAAAGAACAAACCAAAACAAAATCGGAAAACAGCAACAAAACCCCGCTCAGTATTGGCATTTATTTTAAAAGTTTCGTTAAGTATAGAATCCAAATGAGAGTTTAGAATTGGCCAGCCTACTCCAGCCAAAGTCAGGTTTGGCAATAACCTTTCCATCAAACGTGGTAAAAATAACTCCACCGCTCCCTTGGCCTGACCCCCCCCCCCCCCACTGGCCCCTGTATTCAAGGCCCCTCTCAGGCACAGCTGACAAGCGCCCTCCACAAGGCAGCACAACTACAAAGCCAAGATGCTTCCCCCCAACCCCTCACCCTGGCGACACAGGAGAACCACAGCCCCAACTGTGCAGATGGTCACACCTGCTGCGTGCTTGTGGATTCTGTCCAGGGACTCAGAAGGGGCCTCCTAGATGCAGCAAACACAGCACAAACAACAGGTGCTTTGTGTCTTGTTCAATGTTCTGTAACTAGAGCCCAATCCCACTCAGCTCTCTGGTGACATTTAGACACACCCAGCTGGGGACAGGCTCACCCTTCCATAGCACAGCCTTTTCCCAAAGCCCAGTTGTCAGACCAGTTATTGATAAAAAGACAATGACTCAGGTGAAGACAGAGTTATTAATTAACATTACAATGTCCACAGACTTTGTCTCAAAAGGAAAACCTAGTTTATTATTCATACGACTCCCCCCTGGCTCAAAGCTATGGAATTTCCTACAGAATTATTAAGAGTTAAGAACAGACATTGAAGTGCCAAGGGACTGGCTACATAATTTGTGGGGCCTCATGCAAAATAAAAATGTAAGACCTCTTGTTCAAATGAGCAGGAAAAAGGCCTGCTACAGGTACAAAAATATAATATAAACTTTTTCCTTTTCTTCTGAAGACTCTCTGTTGGCCTGCCATAGAGTTTTTATTTGCCTTTAATGTTGCACTCACCCAGGCCAGGGAACTGAGACCCTCGTAAGCATCAGCGCCCCTCACCCCCCACCCTGTGACTCAGTGTATGAGTGTGCATGACCTGCTGCTAGTAGACCAAGGCCCCGTGCCTGCCCAGGGGTGAAGTTCAGCCAGGTGTCTTCCCTTTCCACAGGCCCACTGCACCAATCCACTATAGAGAGGCCACCGAGGGTATTGCCACCTCTGTCCCAGGATATTCTATGAAGCCAGGGGTGGTTAGGTGGTCAATGAGTCTCCTGTTGCACACATCGTGGTGCTGCCAGCCTGGGGTTGCTGACACATGGTCAGGTGCCCATGCCTGTTCCCCAGTCCCCACTGCGGATGGAGGGTGGCAGTGATTGCTGTGTGGGTCTGGGGAGAAGGAGGTTTGGGACACCCAGAAAGCCAGAGAACAGAGGAACAAGGGGAGGCTGGGAGGCAGCAGGAGGTGGGACTGTGTGTGAGTCAAGGCTCCAAGCCCTGGGTGTGTGCTCCATTGACTCACTGGAGCTCACCTATAAAGCACAAATTCCAGATTAAACTCACTGTTATTATCATTTTTTCTACCCTGGGTAGAGTGCCCTGGTGTCATAGCTCACAGCAACCTCAAACTCTTGGGCTCAAGAGTTCCTCTTGCCTGCTGAGTAGCTGGGACTACAGGTGCCCACCACAGTGCCCGGCTATTTTTAGTAGAGATGAGGTTTTACTCTTGCTCAAGCTGGTCTTGAACTCCTGAGCTCAAGCAATCTACTTACCTCTGCCTCCCAGAGTGCTACGACTACAGGTGTGAACCATTGCATGTGCCAAATTAAAATAATTAAGAGTTTCAAGATGGTGAGCACAGAACTAAAGCCCCCAGTGCCCCACTGGCCCTGAGTTTAGATCTAAGATGAAAGAAAACAATTTTGATTTCCTTGCTGCCCTGAATAATATTTGTAAGATTTTGACACATATATATACTTATATATATTAAAAATAAGACTTTATGTATTTCCCCTCATTTTGACTTTATTTAGTTCCAACCTAATCAGGAGAGTTGAGACTGGAATTAAAGTATGCTTTAAGCCTGTTAAGCACAATGAAATAGCACTTCTCTCCAGGTTGAAGTGTTAACGGTAATTTGTATCTCACTTTCTGATCATCTTCATGGTGTTTTGTTTTGTTTTCAATGAATGTGGATACAAGAATTGCTCTTATAATTAGGAAAAACCAGTAGATATTATTTTGTGAAATTACAAAATAAATGCACCTGTAGGGAGAGTACCCTCCTCCTTGGACTTTTCTGATAAAACCAGTGAGATTCTGTTAACTTTTCTTAATACCTCCTGGATCATATGAATTTCAAACTTTTCCAGAATCTTCTGAAGCTAGAGTAAACATAGGTCAAGGATCACTCTCCACATTCAGCTCGTGCTCTGTGCTCCTAAGTTAAATTCCTGCAGAAGGCCTTTGAGCTAGGTCCTCCTCTGTCCCCGGAAGAAGGGGGCTTCCATGCTAGGGCTCCCAAGTGTTCCCCAGGGGAAGACATGCCTCTCTGGAGACCAGCATCTTTTCTTCCTGGCCCATGTCCTGTTTCATAAAATACAACCTTTTTTCCCACCAAGTTCTGCTAAATTTAAAAATGTTTCATGCCTGAGGTGACCTCCTGTATTTGAGAGTCTCTAAATGTGGCCAGGATTTGGTGAGATGTCTTTATAAGAGAAGCTGTCAGGTCTGAAACTTGATTGAGATGCTAAGGAGGATTTCCCAAGAAGACTTAAAACTTCATATACGACCGAGAGAAAACTCCGTTCCAATGACTGTGAGCCCTCCCTCTAGCCACCATGTTTGGGTAGCCCGGGTATCTCTCTGCAGAAGGACCCCAGGTGTTGGAGAGGAAGCAGGGTTCAGAAGAGTAACCAATGGGCGTGGCAATTCTCCACGGTGGTGGGGGGCTCCTGGAGCTCAGTGGACTTGCGTCTCTGCACAGACACCCAAACCGCTGAGGGCTTGGCCACTACAGTAAACCCAACTTAGTCCAGGCCCTGGACTAAGCTGAACAAAGACTTGGGAAAACAACTCTCTACACTGATCATCTCAAACTCACCAAATGTGCATAAAATGTTTTTTTTTATTCTTAGAAAAAAATTGTATGGAGCTTTTAAAAATAGTTCATTTTCATGTGGATAACTGTATGCTAGGTTTATGTTTAGGATAGTAGTGGTTACATTTTCTGTTATTTTTCTTGTGAAGGTGCACTCAACATGAGTAAAATCAAGGTAATGAAAATCTAGACTTACAGGGGTTTATTTGTTTAATCAAAGACCCACATGTCTTTAGATCCTCAGTCCTTCCCTCCCTCCAGTCTGTTTGAGTGATTTATAGCCCTTCCATTTACACCCACCTTTTTAGAAAAAACACCATTTAGGTATACCTGTAGCTTTACATGCTAACTAAAGTAAGTTTTCAAAGGCAAATTCCAAATGCTCCTCATACCTGCTGAGCTTTTATTTCAATTTCTGAAGCTCCTTTGGGGGGAAGAATGGACTGACTACTTATTATAAGTCTTTCAAATTCATCTTCTTTCCCCATCTGCCTAGCTATAACTTTCATGCTGGGGTAGAGAATATCAGTTCTATTAAGGAAGAAAGACAAAAATTAGTAAACAGACATATTTTTTTCTCATTCTGATTCTCTGACAATTATTTTCATTGGTTTTCTATTTCCTATTACCAGGTATAAACCTTCCAACCCCTTCACAGACACATCAACATCTAAATGCACCACAGTTACTACACTCTTGGTCAATATGAAACCCAGAGGCTTTTTCCATCATGCGCATATAATTTCGGTCATTCTTCAAAATATTGACAAGTCTTCTCATTCCTTAGTCATCAGCAGCATGGACTATAATACGTTCACAAGATAAATCATCTGACCATGCCAAAAGGAACCTTTTTAAGTTCAGTAAGGTCCAGGGGGTGGGTGGGTGCTTAGCAAATCCTTGTTTGGTAACAGACACGTGGCAGAAGCAATTTATCTTTTCTGCCAGCTACATCATCCCAGCCAAGGCCGGAAGCTGCTAGAATGTCCCATGGCCCCCCACACCTAAGGCCGCAGGCTGCGTGTACCACAGCATGCCTCTAGCAGTCTAGCAGCCACAGTGAGCTCTCAGGGACTCAGCCCGTGGGTCTGATAAGGAATGAGTGAGCAGCAGCTGTCCTCCCAGAGTTCCCTGGGGTCCCAGGAGCTAAAAAGCTTAGAGTCAGTATGTGGAGCGCCTCATATGCACAAATCCCTAGGGCTGACTCTAGGGACAGGTAGAAGGTACACGGTATTGATCAGGAGTGGCTGCTCACACCTGTAACCCTAATGCTCTAGGAGGCCAGGGTGGGAGGATTGCTCGAGGTCAGGAGTTTGAGACCAGCCTTAGCAAGAGCAAGACCCTGCCTGTCTCTACTAAAAATAGAAAAACTAGCTGGGCCTTTTAGTGGGCAACTGTAGTCCCAGCTATTCAGGAGGCTGAGGCAGGAGGATCATTTGAGCCCAGGAGTTTGGGGTTGCTGTAAGCTAGGCTGAGGCCACAGCAGTCTGGCCCAGGCATCAGAGTGAGACTGTCTCAAGGAAAAAAGATATACAGGGTAGTTCAGTGGAATCCCACTCTGTCCTCACAGTTAATAAAACACAGCTTTCCCCATAAAGCACTGTTTATAGAGAACATTGCTGGGTTTCCCGCACTCAGTGGAGCTGGGTGTACCAGGATTCGGGGACCAAAGCTCACCCTCAGATTAAGGGACAGGGATATGCCAACCCTCAGGGTCTCCTCACTGATGTAAATTTCAGCCTCAGTGACACTCACTCGTAGAGCTCCGAGAACTGTTTGTAGAGAGAGGTAGAGTCGATGTCCTGGCCGTGCAGCTTCAGTCGACCCCAGTGTGCCTTTAGGACTTCCACCTGCTTCCATAGTATCAAAAATGATCTCAGCAAAGCATCATGTGGGCCCTCCAGCAGTTTGGAGGTCTTCAGGCTGCTTTGGAACCGACGTCTGAATCCTGGCACTTTGGACCAATCTGGCTGAAAGCATTACAGAAATCCCTCTTTACTGACCATGGATCAATAGAGGATAACTTTTACATGGTATCTGGGCCCCTGCTGTCCTACATTCAGCAAGCAGTGTGAGTGTTACCAGCCACCGTGAACCTGGCGCTGCTGGTCAGGCCTAACAAGGTCTGATGAGCTCACGTGCCCACATCTGGAGATTGTTTATTCACTTCCAAGGCTACTGCCATGGGTAAGTTGGGGAACTGGACTCCATGGTACCAGTGAAGGACCCAGGGCACTCTGTGCACCCAGTGAAGTGTTGACTAATTATAAATCTAGTCTAGAGTAAAAATGCTTTGAAGATATGACATCACTTTAAGATAGGAAGGTACTGGGTGACTTTGTAACCCATGAGGGGGAATCTGTTTACTGTACAGGATGATGGGTAGTAACATTCCTCATGCTTACTGTGAGAATATAAAAGTAACAAAGGGGAAGAAGGGACAGAACAGCTGTTTAAGGAGATAGCTTCACTGGTCTCCGGAACTGCTGGCTTTTGATAAAAGTGAAACTGTTGATCTTTCATCTGCTTCTCTGTTGACTGGCTTGGGTGACAGGTGGGTGGACTCCTTGGTCCAGCAACGTGAGGCCCAGAAACACTCAGAGGTGATGGGCAGAATGGGGAGCTGAGTTCAGGCCCTCAGCCTGTCCACATGTCTCAGTCACAGAGAAAGGAGCTTTCCTTGGCAGACCAGGATGGCAGAAGCAGCAGACACAGGGACCAAAGGAGCTTGGCAGACCAGGATGGCAAATCGCATGATGTTGTGATAAGAAGAACCTCAGGAACACTCAGGGAGCAACTGGTGTAATTGATCCCCATTAGTGCCATTAGATGTCTGAAGAAAGGCATGTGCACCAGGAAGACGGTTGGTCAGAGCACCCCTGGAAGAACTGGGAGGCAAAACCCAGAAGAGTGTGATCCCCCAGAGACAGCTGGTGGCCCCACCTCGTGGCCTGCCTCCTCCCCAGTCGGCTGCCCCGTGGGTTCCAGGCTTTATCCTCAGAGCCCTTTCATCAGATAAAACCGGGCAGTGGCCTGAAATATTCAATACAGCAAGGCCAAACATGGTAAGAGGGGCAGCCCAGAGGCCACATAATTGGCACCTTCTGCTCAAGAAGCACTAGAGAGTCTCTGAGAAACCCTAGGGCTCCCTGGACCACAATCTCCAAGACCCTCAGCTAATCTGTCACTTTTATTTTGCAGCTTTAGAGACTGAGGCCTAGAGAGATAACAGAGCTTGTGGCATAGCAGGGGCAGCAAGGCAGGAGTCCTGACTTGCAGGGCCATATAAATGCTAGTGCTTCCTATTGCCCATGAATAGCTAAATACTAATTAAATTTACTAATTTAATTTTTAATAATATTAAAGCAAGCTTGTTAATATGCTCATATTAAGAAAAGTCTCTTCCACACAAGCGTTTTAAAGGACGGGAGAAGGGACAGGAGACAGGATAAAGGAAGAACAGGTGAGGGATGGGGTGGAATGTCAGGAAAAGATGGTAAATCATCAGATTCAAGGCTGAGAAGCAGCAGACACAGGGACCAAAGGGCCCAACATGTGTCTTAACCTTGGCACTACTTGGTCAATACCCAGCTTTGCAAATAATCCCACTGGGTGAAATATCTAACTGGAAATGGCACATATAAGCCCATTTCTCTTTTTTTGCTGATTGGGCTGAAGTAGCTTTGTGACTGTCAGTTTAAAAGACGCAAGGAAAATCTATTGGAGGTTTCTAGAAAGCATTTCCTTCCTTGATAAAAAGATAGATTTCCTCAAGGAGAAAGCTTTTCACTCTTGGTTTTTATCTCGTAAGGATGAGGGAGACATTTTGCTGACACAGCCAGAGGGCAGAGCTTGAGTCCTTGAGGTAATGTCCGGTGGCTGCCCAGCCTGAACTGCCTCCTCCTCAACTTCCTGTTATGCAAGTTTAATGCACTTCTCTAATTTAAGTGTGGCCAGCGGGACAGCCTGTTACTTGCAGCTGCAGCATTTTAATTGGCACAGAGGAATGTTAGCTCAAAGGTGGAAGATAAGGAAAAGCTTCCTAAAGAAAGTGCTTTGGAAGTTGAAATCTAAGAATAAGTAGGAGTTAAGCAGATGATGTATTGGGGACCAGGCCCAAACTATAGGGTGAGTCCCCTCCCAGTGGCTGGAGGAGACAAGAGGATGAGGGAAAAATGAATGACCAAGACACAAAGAGACGCCTGTGGTCCCAGCTACTGGGGAGGCTGAGGCAAGAGAATCACGTAAGCCCAAGAGTTAGAGGATGCTGTGAGCTGTGACGACATGGTATTTTACCAAGGGCAAAATAGAGAATCTTTATAAAAAAAAAAAAAAAAAAAAAAAAAAAAAGACACAAAGAGAAATTTTTTAAAGAGCTGGGTCAGGGAACTGACAGCCTTCAAGGCATGCAGGGGGACCCCTGGCAACTGCTAGCTCTGAGCTAGCTCCATTTTTTTTTTTTCTTTTTTTCAGTTTCTGGCCAGGGCTGGGTTTGAACCTGCCACTTCTGGCATATGGGGCTGGTGCCCTACTCCTTTGAGCCACAGGCGCCGCCCTGAGCTAGCTTCACTTTTTATTTACGGGGATTGGTGTGGGTTGGGGGAGGCTTAACCCTTACGTCATGATTCTTATTGGGCTTGCATTTCTAACGAAACTATTTCTTTAACTAAGTACTTTAATTGCATTGATTTACTTCTTGCTTTTATCACTCTGTATTACTTTTGATCCTAACACAAAATCTGGGATGGGAACACAGTCCAGGTGCAGGATGTCAAAGCCAACCCTAATTAGTGCACATAAACCCCAAGATGAGCAATTAAGCCCCTGGGAAGCCTGTGGGCAGTCAGGTGCTGTTCCATACTGAGAAATGGGAGAAGAGGGGCCCTTTCCCTTCACCTCCCTGAGAGACTTTTTCTTTTCTATGAGATCAAAGTGTTTGCTGATTTCAGCCCCTTAAGCTTTCTCTCCTACCACCAACCCCCTGTACTCACTCCCTCTGAGAACAGTCCCACCTGCAGGAGCCTGGCCTCTGGGTGCTCAAAGACCGTGGGGCCACGTCGCACTGGGGAAGGGTGAAGTTTCAGCAAGACAATCTGCTTGTCTTCAAGGGCCAGACTTCAAGCTGTCCTCTTGCAACAGACTTTGAATTTCTCAGCATAGGCCCTGTAGGCTGAATGTGTACCTGCTTTTCTCTGACTTCCCTCCTGCCTCCGTTCCCTTTGCCCATCATCTGCAATCATTTTCTTAATTCAATTTCTAACCTACTTAATAACAAACAATTGAGTATTGGTTTTAAGCTTATCAAATCACTGTTTCTAGCAATGCAAGCACATTAAGATATGATTCTTCCCTTAAGTGCCCATATTTCCACCCTCAGTGATGAGGTAGAAAGAGGGAGGAGAGGAAGGTTTTCCCCTAGAAGGACTTACCTGCGAAAAGGAACAGAAGAGGCTGTGAAGCATTTGGCAAACTGGAAGAAGCTGAGGGTAGAAATATTGGCAAGAGCCAAGTCATGAAGGTCTGGTTAAGGCCTTTGGACTTCTCAGGACATTTGGAAGCTACTGAAGGTTATAAGGAGGGAAGTGACACAATCAAGTTTGTATTTTAAAATATTACCCTATTGAATGGATTGGAAGGAGGCAAGAGTAAGGGTATGGAATCCAACTGGAGGTTATGATCATAGCCCAGCAATAGAGATGATGGTGGTTGGAATAGTGAGGGAGGAGACGGGAAGTAGACAAACTTGAGAGATATTAAACTATTAGTATCGTAAAACTTGGTGTCTAGTCATAGGATGTGATAGAGACAAGTCAAAAATGGGCCCGGTGCAGTGGTTCACACCTGTGTTACCAGCACTTTGGAAGGCTAAGGTGGGAGGATCCTGAGACCAAGAGTTCAAGACCAGCCCAAGCAACATAGCAAGACCCCATCTCCAAAAAATAAAAGAAAAGAAAAGAACTGGGCATGGTGGCATGAGCCCATAGTCCTGGCTACTCAGGAGGCTGAAGCAGGAGGATCGCTTGAGCTCAGGAGTTCAAGGCACTGCACACCAGCCTTGGTGACAAAGTGAGACCCTATCTCAAAAAAAAAGTTGCACCCAGAGTTTGGCTTGAGCAACTGGGCAGGTGGTGGGGAACTGACAGGGAACAAAGGAGGAGGAGCAAGTTTTAGAGGAGTAAAATGAGCCCAGCTCAGGACACTGGAGACGTCCAGTGGAGATCTCCAGCAGGTTCCTGGACATGTGAATCTGCTAGGATTGATACTTAGGCTAAACAGATAGATTTGGAGTCATCACATATAAATGCCATCAAAGGTATAAGGTTGTATGGGTTTGCCTTGGCAGAGGACAGGGAACGGGGCAACATAGAGGTTCAAAGCATGAGCGAGTTCCGGGGCCAGACTGCTGGAATCTGAGTTTCCTCACTAATTGTGTGACTTTGGCTATGGTACTGAACCTTTCTGAGTCCTGATATTCTTGTTTGTAAAATGGGGTAATGAAAGTACCTACCTCATGGAATCATTATGAGTATTAAATAAATTAATGCATAAAAAGCACTCTGAACAAACCTCAACTCTCAGACAATAGTAGTAGTCATGTTAATAGTAATCCAGGCACAGGGAAGAGTCCAGAGGAGGCGGTGCTTGCCTCGGAGTCCAGGGGCTCACTGAGATGTTCACCTGGGCCTTCTGACATACGCCTTTGGCCCTTCCCACTCAGCCCTACAGGGAGGACTCACGAGGAAGGCATCCCCTGGAGTATGTTTCATTTGATTTTCATAGACCTCTTAAAGCATTTGTTATTCTCAAAATTAAAAGAAATGGAACTCACTGTGAAAGGAAGTTCTTTGGCATGGCTTTCACAGACTACCCCTGCTTCACTGTTGCTCCCAAGTGGCGTGAGCACAGTCCTGGGACACCCCCACCCCCACCCGAGGGGCTGTGGGAAAGCCGTGGCTCTCTAACCCACCTCCCAAATAGGACAGTCCCTAGCATAGTACAGCACTGGTCAGCAGCAGAGACTGCTCTCCAAGAACACCTGTGTGTTTCTGTCCGGTGCCTGCTGTCCTGGGGCCCCCTCTCTGGTCGTGTGATAGCTGCTCAGAATATCTTCCATCAGCAGCTGCATGCCCACCAGCTCCCCGTGGGCCACCTTGCGGTCACCATCACTCAGCCCACAGAGGCACAGCTAAAAACAAACAAACCCACCTCTGTGTTGAGACTTCTGTGTATCCTTCACATATGGTTTTGGAAAAGAAAAGTAGGAGAAACTGGATTTGCAAGCCTCACCCTCTCAACTATTAGGAAATCTATAAAAGCCAGAGTAACATTTCTAGCTTGAGCATATCAGATTTTTGGCTTTATATAGCAGAACCAAGCTTCCCAGCCCTCAAAAAAGATCCGTACATGGTGAATGAATAGTGTGATGTCAATTTTCCTTTAAGAGTACAGATACACATGCACATGCACACACGCACACACATTCATAAGGAAAATACTGGGGAAAAAACTAAAATGGGACCTATAGTTGTCTCTTAGTGGTGGGACTATGATTGATTTTTTTAAAAACTGCCTTTCCTATTTCACTTAAAAAAAGAAACCTTGTGATTTACAGTGACTTTTGAACAAATAGAACAACAAACAAAAGTTCCCATCACTCAGCTCCCCCCCCCAAAAAAAAAAACCATCCTCCTATGGCCATCTCATTTATTCCCTACCTCCATACTATTTTGAAGCAAATTTATGGTTAAGTTTTTAATTGCTCTTAACACTCTTCTATATTTTCTATTTTTTAAAATAAAATACAACAATATTTACTTACACAATCGGGGGAAAACATATAATAAAAACTAATAATTAAAAAAAATTAAAAGATGTTAATAACAATTGGAAGACAAAACATAAAAAATAATCCTCCTTATGAATTCAGTTTAAAAAGTTCCCTTCCCACCACTGCCTGCAGCTAGATCAGGAGTCATCTGCCTCTGAGCTGCCAGCCTGAGCGTATCCCTAAAAGGCCAAGAGGATGACCGGAGATGGATAGCCACCCTCCCAGACCACTACTGCTGAACTTTAGCTGTGTCTACTCTACAGCCAAGGCTGATACCAGCTGAGCCGTGATTCTCTTTGTCTTAAGACAACAGGACTTACCGGTGGCACCAGGTTTACAGGTTCATCACCAAACACCCTGCTTATCTCACAAATTATTCATCACCGGCGAGAGTATGGAGGATCTGACCCAAGGACTCAGTGACAACCTGCTTTGCAATCTGCTTTCAGTTCTCCCTGAAATAACGAGGAAGATCTATCCTACCTGCGTGTTATATTCCAGGATATCTGGGCTGCTACTTATAACTGAGAATGGTCCTCCGTCTTCCAGAAATGCTCTCCAAGGGAACAACACAAATGCCTAAAAGAACCAAATGATAAACATGGTAATGCTGTAGACATCTGTATGTGAATAGAATATTTGTGTCTGCACCCCAAAACACCTTTGGATGATTTATTTATTTGGAAATATTGGAAATATTTCTTTCTTTTTTTTTTTCTTTTTCACTCTGTTGCCCCAAGTGTCTTAGCTCACAGCAACCTCAAACTCTTGGGCTCAAGAGTTGCTTATGCCTCAGCCTCCTGAGTAGCTGGGACTACAGGTGCTCACCCCAGCACCCAGCTATTTTTAAGAGATGGAGTCTCAACTCCTGAACTCAAGCAACCCACCCACTTCAGCCTCCCAGAGTCTTGGGATTATAGGCATGAGCCACCATGCCCAGCCTAGAAATATTTCTTGATAGATAATCCCTAGTGAGGTAGAGGAGAGAGTAATAATCTATTTTTTACATTGTTTTTTATTCCTGCAGATAGTGAAAGACAAGAGTACTTAAGGGTAATTAATCAGCACTAATGTTCAGAAGTTCCAGAATAGTGTAACACCAATAGGACATATTTGTAATCAGTAAAAATAAACTTACTCAAATGCTCTCTTAGGACCTTTCATCACCACTGTGCTCCAATTCTAGGCACACATGGGTCTCTGCCTTGTCCACATCACTGTCTACTGACCACAGCTGAGGCAGCCTTGCGACTACAGGGTCTGCCTAACTCACCCCATTCCACACTTTCCAACCTGTTCTGGCTTTTGTCACTTTCTGGAGTTGGAGTTGATCTGATAAATGGGAGCCAGGATTCTGAATCCACTTGATCCCAATCAATACCCACAGGTAGCTGGAGGAGCAAAGGTCACCATCCAACCCTGTCTTCTGGGTCTAAATGATGGTCAGCCTTGGGCCAATGAAAGCAGAAATGTGAACTTTCTTGGAGTCGGTCCTGGTGTCACTTGGCTTAGTTTTATGACTAAGAACATTAAGTTGCAGATTTTAGAGGCAAAAGACCTGGGATTGTCAGTTGATTTTATAGATATGTATAATTGATACTTTTTATTTTTTTTAATTTTTTTAAATTTATTTTTATTTTTTTTTTGCAGTTTTTGACCAGAGCTGGGATTGAACATTCCACCTTTGGTATATGGGGCTGGCGCCCTACTCCTTGAGCCACAGGCGCCACCCAATTGATACTTTTTAGAGCTTAATTCTTAATGGGCTGGACTTAGGGACTCACTTCTAATAAACAGACTATGTCAGAAGTGTTAAGATGTCATTCTGAAATTTGGTAAGAAGAAGACTGACTTTCATCTTGGGTTCTCTCTCTTGGATTATTTGCCCCAGGGAAGCCATTGCCAGGATGTAGGGAAGCTCTGTGGAGAAGCCCAAGTGAATAGGCTGGGAAGTGGATCTTCTCATGCCTGCCCACAGCTACACTAGCAACTTGGAAGCCCATCGCCCTCCAGTTGAGATGCTTACAGCTGCAGCCTTGAACTACCCACCTGAGCTCCTTCCAGATCCCTGATCCTCAGAAACTATGTGAGATGATGGATGTCATTGTTCTAGTCTGCTAAATTTGAGGGTAATTTGTTATGTAGATGACTACAATATCGTTTGTATGCCACCGTGACTCTCCAGTTGTCTGATGTCTGCTTTCCTGACCCTTCAACTCTTTAGCTATAGAAGGTGGGTGATGTTATTTCTGCCTAGGAGCAACTGTACTTGCCAGGACTACATTCAATAACATGCCGTAAACAGGGCTATTTAAAACTCAGCTGCTGATGTAATTTATGGATTATAATTGCCATCATGATTATTTATTAAATGGAAAAGATTAAGTGTTTCTTTTGCTACCAGCTGTGAGAAGATGAGCAATTGCCCAGATTAGCCTGTTGAGCATTTGGAGGCAAAGACTCTGGCAAACAGCTGACCCTGGAGCCCACCCTGAGGGCCTTAAAGCACTGAGAACTCCTGCAAAATTTAAACCAAATCAAAACAAAGTGACAACCTCCCCTACTCACAACACACCAACATCCCCTACTCACAACACACCATTTAGAAGTGTAAAAAATACCTCCCAAACACACCTGGAGGCTCCGTGGATCCAGTGGCTGGGGAAGGCTGAGCTGCGAAGCAAAAATGCTTTTCTGGAGGGCGTTGCTCAGTGCAGGCAGCCTGTGGTACATGCCGTCTGTGACTGACTGGTAGGCAGGAATGTTTCCAGCTGCCAAAAATGTTCTCCTACCAAAATATGGGAGGACATGACATTAAAGCAGTCACTTAGGCTTCTAAAGCTTAAAACTTTCTTCAAAGTTCCTGAAGCAAGATACCATTTTGAGATGTTAAGAGGTTTCCTCCTCGGCCACGTCATCTTGACTCCCTCTTTACACACAGCCTCCAGGGGAAGGTTGATGTACTCTAGACTAGCCTCATCCCACAGACCTTTCTGCGATGGTGGAAATGTCCCATATTTGCACTGTCCAAGATGGTGGCCACTGGCCACATGTCACCGTTGAGCACTTGAGATGTGACTACTGTGACTAAGGGATTGAATTTTAAATTTTATTTCATTTAAATTAATATTACTCAACTCCAACAGCCCTCTGGGCTACTGAATTGCCCAGCACAGCTGTAGCTTTAATGAAAAGATATCAGTTGTTTGTTGAATTGATTATTTGAAGACCAATAACTGAAATGACAGTCCTTGATATGCAAACCAGATTTTAAGTCTTAAACTGCCTTGATGTTTGGGAGAGAAGAATTTTTGTTTTGTTTTGAACAAAACCTGACTCTGTATATCAAGAATCACAAACCCCAAAGACTAGAGCATGAAATGTATACCGTTAAGTCAGAGAGAAGGAAGTATGCAGGATAAATTAGAATGATTTTCTTGCCCAAAGGAAATCAGAGTTTAACACGCAAGGGAAGACTATTTCTAGAGCTTGGTTGTAGTGGAGGCCTCAGGAAAGACGCAGATGCAGGGTAAGTTGTGGGGAGGGTATTCAAGAGCAGAATCACCTTTTGCCCAGATCCTCTAGAACTGGCCCAAGTCCATATATGGCACACAACAAAGGGAAGGAGACAAGCCTGGCTGAGGGCGACATCAGGTCTGACGGGACTAAGGTGGCCTCCCAGAGACTAGCAGACTCTCAAAGAGGGGAGAGGGCCCTGCAGTTCCTGAGCCCCCACAATGGACATCCAAGAAGGTGCTGAGGGCAGTGCCTGTGGCTCAAAGGGGTAGGGTGCCAGCCGCATATGCCGGAGGTGGCAGGTTCAAGAGGGTGCTGACCAGCAGGCCAACCAGAAGTGGCTTGAGGGTGGACCCACTAACCCACAACAGAGAAGGGTGAAAAGGCTCCCCGACTGCCAGGATGATTTACAAACACCCCCAGGAACTTACATCACCTCTGAGAGGAATGGAGTAGAGGGGTCAATGCCCAAACGTAAGGGTCAGTGTTACATGCTGCCTTGATAGCTGGAAAAATTGGAAGAGCCAGGTATGGCCTAGTCACAAGTCCCCCACCAACTTTGCTCCCACGGATAAGGTCTCCTGCTCTAACAACCCTCCTTATCACAGGGAGCAGGTGCAGCTCCTGCCAGAGCACGGAATGGTTCAAATGTATCAGTCGCATCCTCCTGTGGGGCCTGGGGAGCTTCACGCTGCCGGTATTACAAAGCCTGCCCCCCCTAGTCCCTGCCTGTTCGCTCTAAGTGGCCCTGCCTGTGTGACCTACAATGTTCTCTTCTCCCTGCAAATAAACTGCAGCTGATGCCATCTGTCTAGTGTGGGGTGCTGCATCCCCATCACCCTGGGGAGGAGCTTCTCTCCCCAGCAAGACAAAGAGGAGGCAGTTAAAACGAAGGGGAAGGGGAAGGAGCTCAAAGTCCCTGACTTTAAATCTCAAACTGATCGCTTTTAAACTCCAAGTATGACATGGCATTGGAAAGTTCAGTCTTTTGCCATCAGGCTGAAGTTAAAGACTAAGGAACTTAAGTTCAAAGACAGATAAAGGGAGCGCTATATTTGCATGTTATACTACAGGATATCCCAAAAGTCACCCTATGTAAAGTTACTGTATGGAGGAAAAATGAAAATTTGTAGCTAAATGTGCCTTCCTTTACAAAACATTCATTGAAGAATGTTACAAAGAGGTGGCTAATGTGTAGAGAATATTTTATAAATACTTTGTAAAATGTTGTAATGAATATTTTATAAATATGGTAAAGCAGGGGCATCCAACCTGCAACTGTAGGCCACATGTTGATTTTGTGAGGAATTTTTTTGCTTATCTGTAAGTGTCAAACATCATAAAAAATATATATGGACTTTTTTTTTTTTTTTTTTTTTGAGATAGTCTCATTATGTTGCCCTTGGTAGAGTGCCGTGGCTCTCACAGCTCACAGCAACCTCAAACTCTGGGACTTAAGTGATTCTCTTGCCTCAGCCTCCTGGGTAGCTGGGACTATAGGCACCCGCCATAATGCCTGGCTATTTTTTGGTTATAGTTGTCATTGTTTGGCTGGCCTGGGCTGGGCTTGAACCCGCCAGCCTTGGTGTATGTGGCCAGGACCTTACTCACTGAGATACGGGCCCCGAGCCATGGACTTTTTTTTTTTTTTGCTCATCCTCTTTCATTAGTGTTTGTGTATTTACTGTGTGGCCCAAAACATCTTTTATTCTTCTAATGTGCATCAGAAAAGAAAAAAGGTTTGACGCCGCTGCAGTGTAAGGGTACATTTAGCCACAATTTCCCATTTTCCTTGTGTATGATGACTTTAGAGGTGACTTGTGGGACACCTTTGTAGGGTAAAAATCATAACACCCTTTTTACATTTTAATGAGTATTAATAATAAAAGATAGTTGAGTACTGTGAGATAATAAGACAATGGATAAAATAATTGATAGATCGTTTTCTTGATTTATTGTGATAGCTCATGGAGGATGGAGCCTTCCATCATTTGAAGTTGCCCAAAGGGTATATAGGTGCTTTCTCCTGTTTCTCTGTCTTTCATGTGTTTTCTGAGGATAATCAGTGGGCCTTGCCAGGGAACTGTCCGAGATGCAAAGACGAGTCTCACAGGGGCTTTTGACCTTGCAGCCTGGTGGGGTCGGGGGAGGCCCAGCTCCTCACCCCTTCCTGTAGACTTCTGGGGCACTTCCTGCGTCCACACCTCTCTCAGAGCCTATGGGGCATACACGTCTTCTAAAAATGATGGTACCCAAATTTATTTGTACCAGAATGTTTATTGCAGCCCTATTCACAATTGCTAAGTCATGGAAAAAGCCCAAGTGCCCATCGATCCACGAATGGATTAATAAATTGTGGTATATGTACACCATTGAATACTATGCAGCCTTAAAGAAAGATGGAGACTTTACCTCTTTCATGTTTATGTGGATGGAGCTGGAACATATTCTTCTTAGTAAAGTATCTCAAGAATGGAAGAAAAAGTATCCAATGTACTCAGCCCTACTATGAAACTAGTTTATGGCTTTCACATGAAAGCTGTAACCCAGTTATAATCTTAGAATAGGGGGCAGGGGGAAGGGGAAGATAGGGAGGGGGGAGGTGAGTAGAGGGAGGGGGATTGGTGGGATTACACCTGCGGTGCATCTTACAAGGGTATGTGTGAAACTTGATGAATGTGGAATGTAAATGTCTTAGCACGGGAACTAAGAAAATGCCAGGAAGGCTATGTTAACCAGTGTGATGAAAATATGTCAAACGGTCTGTGAAGCTAGTGTATGGTGCCCCATGAACATATCAATGTGCACGGCTATGATTTAATAAAAAAGTAAAATAAAAATAAAT
>CAUYPK010102745.1:0-30356 GCA_963574355.1 Loris lydekkerianus
TGTATCCTTGGAATATTAAGCAGCCTTAAAGAAAGATAGAGACTTTACCTCTTTCATGTTTACATGGATGGAGCTGGAACATATTCTTCTTAGCAAAGTATCTCAAGAATGGAAGAAAAAGTATCCAATGTACTCAGCCCTGCTGTGAAACTAATTTATAGCTTTCATATCAAAGCTATAACCCAATTATAGCCCAAGAATATGGGGAAAGGGGAAAAGGAAGAGGGGAATGGGTGGAGGGAAAAGGGGGATGGGTGGAGGGAGGGTAATTGGCAGGACCACACCTACACCTCATCTTACAAGGCTACATGTGAAATTTACTAAATGTAGAATATAAATGTCTTAACGCCATAACTAAGAAAATGCCAGGAAGGCTATGTTAACCAGTTTGATGAAAATATTTCAAATTGTATATAAAACCAGCACATTGTACCCCATGATTGCATTCATATACACAGCTATTATTTAATAAAAAAACAAAAATAATAATATAACAATATCAATTGTCTTTTAAGTGCCAGGAAATAGTATTAAGAGATTATTACATATTATATTATTTATTTCTTATTACCACTATATTATGAGACATTATTTTCTCTTTTGTACAGATGTGGACACTGAGGCTCTCTGCCAACTGTAATAACTATAGTTGAGACAAAAATGGTTTCATGGAGTATTTAGGTTTAGAGTGGGCTGGAGATGTTGTCCCAGGCACTATTTGCAGCCATGTGACATGGAAGGAACCTAGATATTTCTGGGACCACTCAGCAGTTGATAGACTCAAAGCCTACCACACCTTCTATGGTGATCACAGAACAGAGATGTCAGAAAGCATAGCCCACACCAGAGGCCAGTAGGAAGACAGACCAGAGGCCCCAGGAGGAGTAAAGACAGAGACAGGTCATCAGGCTCCACCCACATCAAAAGAAAGTGGTGGGAATGTCAACATCAGCCACAGTTTTCAGCTGTGATTCCCAGAAACAAAGACAAGAAATATTTTAATGGATACTTGGCAAAGCTCCCGAGGTCACAGACCCTCACATGTAGCCCACCTGTCCCCTTTCATTATTATAAGGACAGGAAAACTTTCCCCGACCTTCACTATTACCTGGGGTAGATTAAGATTAGAAGAGCAAGAGACAAAATTTTCAGGGGAGAGAAACATAACTCGATTTAATATGTATCCCAAATGGTTCTGCTTTAAGTACATTACCATACATTTTTAAGTTCTTAACCTTTTGGGATTCAAAGATGACTTTGAGAAGCTGTTAAAAGTTATGAACATCCCTTCCCGTTGACTCCCCACCTAACCACCTATACATGCACTCTCTTTCCCACTGATGTCCCAACACCTCCTAACAAACACTTAAAATGAATAATTTAAAAAATGCATATATATCTACAGGGCTTAGTGAATAATTGAGGCTCAGTCATTATCTCCTTGAATCTCAGGTTAAGAAACCCTAGCAGTGGAAATGGTACTATACTTGAGTTTTGACAAAATCATCTGCCATCCCAAGACCTTAGATAAATCAATTCTTCTCTCTAAATTTCAGGTTTCTCACTGGGTTTATTGAATGTCTATTATATGGAAGAGTGTTATAACTATATAATTTTGAAAGTATCTTCTATATCAGGGGTCCTCAAACTGCAGCCCGTGGGCCACATGAGGCAGTGTGATTGTATTTGTTCCCGTTCTGTTTTTTTATTTCAAAATAAGATATGTGCAGTGTGCATAGGAATTTGTTCATAGTTTTTTTTTTTTTTTTTAAACTATAGTCTGGCCCTCCATTGGTCTGAGGAACAGTGAACTGGCCCCCTGTTTAAAAAGTTTGAGGACCCCTGTTCTATATAATCTTCTTTGCAAATGTTTTAATATATGAATGTATTTATAGTCTTATGTGGCCCTATCTATTTAATAGTTATTTCAGATCTGTAATCAATCAGTTTTTCTTTTCCCCCTAAGAGTTTCCCCATTTTTCTCTATCCCGTCAGCATGAGCAGGCATCCAGAGCATTCCTCATCTCACATGTCAGGAGTTGCAGTAGTGTGTTATGTAGTATCTCATTGAATCTACTTTACTCCTTCATAGGCAAAAAGCAACTATTCTTAACCTATGCTTCTTCCTATAATTTCTTCTGCTTAAAAATCTATCAAAGTTTTCAATTGTATAAGAGATCACACCTAAAACCTAATAGTCAAAGCCTTTTTAAAAAATAAATTTTTCTTACTTTGCTTGATCAATCTTATCTCCTCAGAACCGGTCAGCTAAACCTTACCACTGAGGGAAAGCTATTATAGGAGTTCAAATAGGGATGGTGATAATTTGGAGTCCTTGACTCAGCCACTTTCTAGTTATTTTCATCTTGGGAAAAGCATAAACCACTTACTCTATCAAGGCCTTAGTAGTCTCGACTTTTAAAGAAAGTAGTTGTGCTAAACAATTGTTGCGATTCCTTCCAGCTCTGATATCTCCGGCTCCATGACCCAGTGCCCTGTAATTGCTAAATGCACCCCCCCCCCCAAACTCTTGCTCTCTCTATTCTCTTTCTGTAGTGTGCTTTCCACCATGTTAAGCATTTTCTGTTCTCCAAGGTTCAATTGATACACTCTCTTATCCATGAAATCGTCCCAACTCTTAATTAAGCTTATAAGAATCATTTCCTTGTCTGAGCTTGAATGCCACTTACCTTGAGACAGAATTAAAGGCTTCTGATTTCCATTTCAAAGTTTTTACTCCATACATTTTTCTTTTTTCTTTTCTTTATTTCTTTCTTTTTTTTTTTTTTTTTTTTGTATTAACCAAGTAATGTAATATTTATTTATTTCTTTACTTATTTTGAGACAGAGTCTCACTATGTCACCCTTGGTACTCCATACATGTTTCAAGACCTCAAATAATGATCTGTGTCTGTATGTTTCACACGCTATGATCTAATTCAAAAAACACATTTTAAGCCCTCACACCATGTATAATCTGCTTGGGTATATGGTAAAAGAAATGGGGAGCAAATAGAGTTTTCTATTATAAACTCATAATTTTTTAATGTTCTAGTAATCCTTAATTATAAGCATATTAAAAATAATAGAGCAAGAGAATAAAATACCTTGGCTCTCTTTCTTTCACCTTTGTTTCTCTCTCTCCTTTCTATTAAAAAAATTTCAAATATATAAAAGAAAAGAGCATAGTATCGCACACTTTCATATACCCCTTTACTCAACTTCAACAATGATCAACACACAGCCAACCTTATTTCTTCTATGCTCCTAATCACTTCCTCAGATTATTTTGAAGCAAAAGCATATATCATTTCACTTCTTCTGTGAACATTTTGGTAAGAAGATTAAATATAAGGACTCTCTTTCACCAAACTCCAAGACCAACAAAAATTCTTTAAAATCATTAAATAATTAAGATCCAAAATTTGACAGTGTTTCCAAAAAATGGATCTCAGAGAAGTAGAGAGTAGAATGGTGGTTACCAGAGGTTTAAGGGAGCAGTGGAGAGATGTTGGTCAAAGGATACAAAATTTCACTTAGATAGTAGAAATAAGTTCAGTAAGTACAACATGATTATAGTCAATAACACACTCTACTTTTGAAAAATCCTAAGAGGTGGGTATAACGTCTTCTCACCACAAAATAATAACTATGTGAGGTAATGCATATGTTAACTAGTTAGATTTAGCTATTCTGCTATGTTGTTCAAATCAGGATCCAGAACAAGTCCATGTTGTACCTCAGTTCTCTTTTATTCTATGGATCTCCCTCTCTCTTACTTTCATTCTGTCCCTTTGAAATTTACTTGTTAATTTCTTTTAAAAGATTGTTTTCCTACAGTACTTCTGACAATAGAATATTCTGATTGTGTTATCTGATTCACATTGTCTGCTGTGTTCCTGTGAAATGCGGGTTAAATCTTGGTGACACTTAGGCTGTCTTTTTTCGGCAGAGCAATGTCATGAGTTCTGAGGTACATGTCCACCAAAAGTCACATGATATCTACTTCTCTCTCCCTTTATGATTTTGCAACCATTGACAAATATTTTCCAGATCCATTCATTTAAAATGGTGATACTCTATTATTCATTCTTAATATGTTAGGTAGAAGACTGTTATAAAGAGAACTTTTGTTTCAACTATTTGGTTACCTTAATTTTCTATTTGTATAGAACCAATAAGATAATGTTTGATTTTTTCTTCTTCAGTTTTCAAATAACGAATTGATTCCCTAGCATCCTCCAAATCTAGTAATTTTTTTTTAAATAATGTCATTCTAAAATCATGTTGTTAAACATATATAGTGTGTTTTAACCCATTACAATTACTACCCTTACTGATACTCAGATTGTCTTATTTTTACCAGTGGGACCTAGTGAGTAGATTCTGAATCCTTTAAACATGCCACTACATATCTTGGTAGATAGTTTAGTTTCTTTCTGACATAACAAAATATTCAAAATTTATATTGTATTTTCCCTTCCCCAGATTCAGAATCAGTCCATTTTGTCAAATTTTTTTCAAGAAGTTCTGCATTAGGAAATTGTATGTAGAAACCACACTAAAGGCACTAGAGGTATTCATAGTTACTAAGCTGCCATTGTTTCTAGCTCTTTTAAGTGAACATAACTAGGCAGTACTCTTTTACAAAAAACGATAAAGTACATCATCTACTCATTCTGAACTTCAATTTCAAATTTTCTTAGTATTATTAATCTTATAAGAACCTGAGTTTTTATCCCAGCTCATCCAGTTAACTTCAGAACAAATGATGTAACTATTCTAAACTCTGAATTGTGTACCTAAAAAGTGAAAATAGTAAAACCAAAATCACACTGAGCACTCATAAGAAGATACTTGGGGTAGCCTGACCTCTCAGAGTGTCCCAAAAATTACACCTAAAGATGCCCTCTATAGGGAAATTTTTAGAAAGAGTTGGCCAACATTTAGAGAATATTTTATAAATATTTTGTAAAATTTTATAGTGAATATTTTATAAATAAAGACTATGATTAGCTTTATTTCCCATTTAGCTATAATTCCCATTTTCCCAGCAAATTTAGGGCTGACTTTTGGGGTACCCTACAGAAAACACTAAAATACCATAAATCCCTGACATCATTTGGAGCTCTCATTAGGCCTTATATGTAAAAATAGAAATTCTTAATTCCAAGCTGGCTTATCTCTCCTGAGGCATCCTTCCTCTTGATCTGGGTTGCCTCAGTTGAATATTTCCATTGCAGAGGCAATAACAGAGAGTTGCAGATAATACTCAAAAGAACTACTGTAGCCATATTGTTAACTGCCAATATAATTCTCTCTGGGACACTGCCTCCCTATATTGAAAAAGATAGGCAAAGCTCTCTTCTTTTTCTAGAATATCTCCTTTAATGAAGGCCCAGGAAGCCAGGAAAGTTCTCTGAAGTAAGTCTTGGTACCTCTCTGGCTTTTGAAGAGTAATGGCTTTCATGGAGAAAGCACATTTTTAAAAATTCAGATCTCCTAACTAGGAAGCTAAACCAATCTAATTAGAGTGTCTGACCACTGAGGTGTTCACTAAGGAGACTTAAGGAACCAACACAGGAGAAACAATGATTTTTTTTGCACTAAGCACCATCAGAATGCCTTAAATGTGGCCCAAATTTGCTCAACCCAGCACCCTTAAAGCAGAGTCTTATGACTTTTCTAAATAGCCACTCAATAAGCCTCACTGGTGAGTTTTCCATACGGGGGGGCTCCTCCATTTTCCATTGTTTCTGTATCAGTCTCCATTGCTCTCTTTTTCTCTACTCACCCACTCTCATGGAGTACTTCAGATTTCCTTGGCTTGAATTTTGTTTTTCCTCATGTCCTACTTTACTTATTCTGTACCTCTGTGCTTTTGCACACACTGTTCTGCCTAGAAACCTTCCCTTCTCTAAATAATTTTCTTTCTAACCTTCCATAGCTCTAACAAAGTTGTTCTAGATTCCCCATTCTACTCTATCTCTACCCTGAGAAGTATAAATAAATGCTCATTCCCTCTGTCTCACCTCTTTGTCAATACATACCTCTATCATCTCATTTAGAATAGTAATTATGTACCGATATGTATATTTCCTCTATAATATTCTGAACCTCTGAGTAAAAAGAATACACATGCCTTCAATTTCTATCTTAGCTCATAGTACATCACAAGACATTCATGAATATTTGAAGGCTTTTACTAGTGAGAGATAAGTTATAGTAAACTAGTAGAGGTTCACTCAAAATTTTATGGGAATATAAATAAGGAAGAAACTACATCTAGTTTCATAAGATATAATTGATTGACTTCTGAATTTCAGGTCATCCAAATGATACAACCACCAAGTATTTAAAAAGAAAAAAAAAAAAAAAAAAAAACAACTGAAAGCAGCAAAAGGAAAGAAAGACAAAGATGGACACTACATACTGGTCAAGAGAACAATAAAACAAGAAGACATTTAAAGCGTAAATATTTATGCACCCAACATATATGCCCCCAGGTTTATAAAACAAACCCTACTTGGTCTGAAAAATATGATCATCAACAACACCATAATAAGTAGAGACTTCAACGTTCCATTGAGAGAATTGAACAGATCCTCTGAGTAGAAACCAATTAAAAGAACGATAGACTTAAATGCAGTTCAAGAAAAAATGAGCTTAACAGACATATACAGAACATTTCACCCCAATACTACTGAATATACATTCTTCTCATCAGCTCATGGATCATCCTCCAAGATGGATCATATCCTAGGATACAAATCAAGCCTCAACAAATTAGGAATAATAGAAATTATACTTTATCTTTATAGATCATGACAGAATTATAGAACTCAGTGCCAACAGAAACACTCATCCCAGGAGGCACCTGTGGCTCAAGGAGTAGGGTGTTGGCCCCATATACTGAAGGTGGTGGGTTCCAGCCAAAAAATGAAAAAAAAAAAAAGGAAGAAAAAGAAAGAAAGCAAAGAAACACTCATCCTCACACAAAGTCATGAAAACCAGACAACCTATTGATGAATGATAGTTGAGTCGAAGAAGAAATAAAGAAGAAAATCATTAGATTCACTGAAAAAATGACAATGAAGTCACAAGTTATCAAAACCTGTGGGATACTGCAAAAGAGGGACATTTATTTCATTAAATGCCCACATCCAGAAATTAGAAAGGGTGCAAATTAACAATCTAATGATTCAGTCTAGGAACTGGAAAAGGAAGAGCAATCCAATCCCAAACCCCTTCAGAGGAATAAAAATAACCACGATCAGATCAGAACTAAAAATAATTGAGAACAAAAGAACCATTCAAAAGATTAATGAAACCAAAAGTTAGTTCTATGAAAAGATAAATAAAATTGACAAACCCCTGGCCAGGTTAACCAGGAAACAGAAAAGTAAAATCTATCTTAAGATCAATCAGAAACAAAAAAAGTAAAATAACAGATGCCACAGGGATACAAAAGATCATCACTGTGGAAAAATCTGTGCCCAGAAATGTGAAAATGTGGAGAAAATGGACAAATCTCTGGAATCACACAACTTCTTAGACTCAATGAACAAGAAAAAGAACTCTTGAAAAGGCTTATATCAAGTGCCAAAATTGCAACAACAATAAAAAAGCTTCCATGAATAATAAAAACGTCCCAGACCAGACAATTTCATACCACAATTTTATCAAACCTTCAAAGAAGAGTTTATACCTATATTCCATAATAGTGAAAAGGAATAAACCCTTCCCAACTCCCTCTATGAAGCAAATATCACCCTGATACCAAAAGGACACAAAAAAGAAAACTACAGACCAATATTATTTTTTTTTTATTGTGTTAAGCATTTATATTCTACATTTCTAAGTTTCACATGTACCCTGGTAAAATGTACCGCAGGTGTAATCCCACCAATCACCCTCCCTCTGTCCATCCTCCCTTCTCCCTCCCCTCCCTCTCCCCCTTCCCCATATTCTTAGGTTATAACTGGGTTATAGCTTTCATATGAAAGCCATAAATTAGTTTCATAGTAGGGCTGAGTACATTGGATGCTTTTTCTTACATTCTTGAGATACTTTACTAAGAAGAATATGTTCCAGCTCCATCCAGTTAAACCTGAAAGAGGTAAAGTCTCCATCTTTCTTTACAGACCAATATTATTAATTAATATTGACACAAATACTCGATAACAATAAAATATTAGCAAAAAAAATTCAACTACACATCAAAAAAATAATTTATCATGACCAGGTGGGTTTCATTCCAGGGGTGCAAAGTTGGTTAAATATATATGAATCAATAAACATAATTCACCACTTATGAAGAAGTAAAACTAGGGACCATATGATCCTTTCAATAGATGCAGAAAAATAATTTGACAAAATTCATTCTTTTGTGATAAAAACACTTAAGTAAATTGGCACAACTGACAGAAACCATCTACAATGAACACATAGCCATTATGACATTGAACAGAAAAAAGCTGAAAGCATTCCCACTTACAACTAGAAACAGATGAGGATGTTCACTGTCATCACTACTAGTCAACATAGTACCAGAAGTCCTAGCCAATGCAATCAGACAAGAGAAGGATGTCAAAAGTATTGGAGCAGAGACAGAGAAGGTCCAACTATCATTCTCTGCTAATAACATGATCTTATACCTAGAAATTCCCAGGGACTCAACTGCAAGACTCTGAATGATCAAGACAAACTGTGATGTTTCAGGACATAAAATCAATGTATGCAAATCAGTAACTTTCTTTTTTTTTTATTTGTTTATTAAATCATAGCTGTGTACATTAATGTAATTATGGGATACAATGTGCTCGTTTTATATACAATTTGAAATATTTTCATCAAACTGGTTAACATAGCCTTCATGGTATTTTCTTAGTTATTATGTTAAGATATTTATATTCTATCCTTAGTAGATTTAACATGTACCCTTGTAAAATCCACTGTAGGTGTGGTCCCACCAATTATCTTCCTTCCACCCATGCTCCCCCCTTTCCTCCCTCCCTCTCCTCTTTCCCCTTCATCTTGGGCTATAGTTGGGTTATAGCTTTCATATGGAAGTGTGGGTAACTTTCACATATATCAAGAACAGTCAGGCTGAGAATCAAATCAAATATACAATACTCTTCATAGCAGCATCAAAGGAAATACCTTGTATATTAACAAGGGATTTGAAGGATCTCTTCAGCAAACTATGAAACACTGAAGAAAATAAATAGCAGAGGATGTTAACAGATGGAAGAACCCATCATTTTCCTGGCTTGGAAGAATCAACATTGTTAAAATATCTATGGAATAGAATTAAGAATCTAAAGAGGGAACTAGCTTCACATAGCTATCTGATCTATGATAAAGCAAACAAACACATACACTGAAGAAAAGAATCCTGATTTAAAAAATGGTGCTGGGAGTATGGGTTAGTTATTTGGAAAAGACTGAAATTAGACTACACTTTTCACTACTTACAAAAATTAACTGATGATGGATAAAAGAGTTAAATATAAACATGAAACTATAAAAACCCTAGGAGATAGTGTGGAGAAAACTCTTAATCTCATCAGCCTAATGAAAGAATTTATGAAGACCTTACTGGCAATTATAGCAATAATAAAAATAAATAAATGGCACATGATCAAATTAAAAAGCTTCTGCACAGCTAAGGATACAATCAACAAAGCAAAGAGACAACCCTCAGAATGGGAGAAAATATTTATTTGCACACCTCAAATCCAAAAATGGCTAATTACAGACTCTACAAAGAATTCAAGCAAATCAACAAGAAAAAAGCAAATAACCCCATTTAAAAAATGAGCAAGAGATGCAAACAAAAACTTTTCTCATGAGGCCAGAGGAATGGCTAACAAACACATGAAAAAATGTTCATCACTCCTAATTATCAAAGAAATGCAAATCAAAACTACCTTCAGATATCACCCAACTCCAGTGAGAAGGGCCCATATCATAGGGTCCCAAGGCAGCAGTTGCTGGCCTGGGTGTGAAGAGAAGGGAACACTCATGCACGGTTGGTGGAACTGCAAACTAGAACAGCCTCTATGGAAAGAAGTATGATGATTTCTCAAAGTACTAAAAGTAGACCTACCACTTGATCCTGTAATACCATTACTAGGTACTTCCCAAAAGACAAAAAGACATTTACCTCATGGAGATTTGCTCTGGAATGTTTATAGCAGCTCAATTCTCAATTTCAAAGAAGTAGAAATGACCCAAGTGCCCTTCAACCCTTGAGTGGATTAATAAACTGTAGTGTATGTACACAATGGAATACTATTCAGCCATAAATAGATGGAAATTTTTCATCTTTTGTAACAAACTGAACAGATTTGGAGAACACTTCTCCTAAGTGAAGTATCACAAGAATGGAAAAACAAGCCTCACATGTACACAATACTAAACTGAAACTAGTAAATTAATAACTACAGGTTCACATGAGAGAAAAACTTAATTCAATTCAATTCAGGGGAATGAATTTGGTAAGTTCCCACCCAATGGGTATAATCCACGAATACATGACACACTTCCTGGTTGAAGGACACAGCTACAACTTGGACTTCAACCTTACAGATGCAAACTATGTAACCTGATTGTATGTACCCTCATATTAATCTGAAATAATAAAGAAAAAGAAACTAGAATCTCTCTCTTTTAAAGTAGGTCATAGAAATCAGAATCTCTTTTCCCCAAAGTCAACTATAAACCCTAAAATATTACTCTATTTTTCCTCAAACCACCCACATTTCTCTGTAAAAACTGGCCATAAAGAAATTATCTGACCTACCTTGTTTGATTGTAGATTGTAAGATTCCCATTCTAAAGAGGATTCTGCCTCCTTACCCAAATGGAAGTAATGCTATACAGACAGGTAGAAAAAAAACAAAACACAAACAAAACAAACAAACCAAAACAAATACTAACCAACAGGCATTGCTGGGTTTCCCTACTCAATCTGTTAGCATTTGATCACAACCTTTTTGTCCACCCTATTTCTACATGGCTGTGTGTCTGTACTTTGTTGAGAATAGACATTTCCCCTGGGTTGACTTTTCATTCTGAAGACTCCCATTCATATATTACTGTGATCAAAAAAAATCTGTGTGCCCTTTTTCTATTAAAAAAAAAAAAAAAAAAAAAAAAGAAGCAGCCCACAGATAATGGAATACTGAGGAGCTTTCTGCATCACACTTTGAATTTTCTTTGCCAAAAGAGATTCAGAGATAAAACTTCTCATCCAATCTACAATCTGTGGTCAACATCCAGAATATTACCTGGAACACAATATGGAATCAATGTATACATGAAGTATACCACTTTCAGAAATGCCTCTGTCACTCTGACCTAATAATATCAACCCAATGTGTAATAACATATACACATATAGTCTTGGGTTACTTGCACCTTTGAGTGTATTTTCTCTCTCTCATTCATATTCTCTTAGTATGCAATTATACAAATATAGTATGTTTTGGAACATATAGAAATTATTTCCATGAATTATTTATATACATTTCCTATAAATATAGATTTATAAGTGTGTTATATATTAAATAATATAATTATTGGATAATTTATCTCACCTACTGCTGCAAAATCTGCATAAGAAAAAGTTTTCATTGCTTTGCTCAAAGATTTTATTTTTTAATCACCCAAACATAATTCCAGAAACAGGGATATCATGCAATAAAATATGTTGAATCAACAAAGAAATGTATCAAAGTTTTGATATCTGATCCTTCAAGGCATCCTTATATTGTAGTCTTTTCTTGCCCAGCTCTGTTACTGAGGTCTGATGGTGTCGCAGTTATCTCTGTTTTCTTAAGATGGTGCTATCACATAGAGTTTACTACATCCAGAAGGAACTCAGTCCTGTACCTTGTCTACAAAATCACCCAGAAGATAATGCAGTGAGTAAAACAAAGAAAGACACAGAAAAGAAATAATCTTGGTGCAACATCTTGCATGTCAATTCTTTATGCCCTTGTTTCTGAACACTCGTATAGGGTGGATACCTAGAAACTGCAGCCTTTTTCATGGTGACTATAACAGCATGTTCTGACATTCAGTGACTTTCCTCAAGTTTCTGAAAGACTGCTAATATGTGTATCCAGCCTCTAGTATCACCCAAAATCCAGGTTTCCTTATGGTGGCTGCCATTATCCTTCCCCAAAATAAAAACCTCATGTACTGTTTATCCTAGTCTGTTAAAGAGCGTAAAGGCAATGGTTGAGTAAGCACTTTAGAAATAGGCTTCAGTTTCAATCCCTTATCTATTTCTCAAATCCAGAGGAAAGATATTGTACAGACTATTTTTTCTTCTTTGTACTATTTTTTTCCTTTCTCAAATTCACCTGTCAAACTAAACTATAAAGTGTGAAATCCAAAGGCTTCCAGGAAGCATTTTAGTCACGTTTTTTCCCCTGCCCAGGCTTCTCTCCCATCCTTCTACTTTCTAACTTGGGTGTCTAACTATTTTTATTTTTCTTTACATTTTAAAACAGTAACAGTAATAAAGATATCAAAGAATCAGTGTCTATCTGAGTATTGGTTAATAATACTTTTCACTTGCACATGCTTTATAAAAAGCTCTTTCACACATCTTGTCTGAATCTCAAAATACCTCCATAGAATAAATAGGGCATAAAATAGCTAGTCAATACTACACAATCTAGTCTGATGAGGTGAATGCTTTACTCTTGCACAAAGAACAAATTTATCCTATTTTGAGTGGAAACTGAAATTTTACAAAGCTATCTGCACAAAACTAAATTAGAGTTAAGAACCAACATACAGCAGCATAAAAGACAGCTATAGAAATTTTAGAAAGAAACCCAGGTGACTCAACAATTGCTTTCTCTCCACTACATGTTTACATATACTCCCTGTAAATATAAATTTATAGGTATGTGCATATCCTTTTATTTTTAAAACAGAAAATATTCATGTAAAATAATTTTAGAGATAGTGTTTCAAAATGCAGTGTTCAGAGCTTCCAAAATTTTAAACTAGCCTGTTATATGTACATACAATTTAAGACTTTGTAGCTAGAAACTGCATGTTGTAATTAAGAGACTTTAAATAATAACTTTAAAAATTATTATTCTATACCTGACACTTTTTTAAATGTCAAATTAAGAGAGGAATCATGCCCTTGTTTTACAAATAATGATGGTAAGGCTAAGCATGATGTCCAAGGCCACAGAACTGGCAAGTGGAAAGCCAAGATCTAAAAAGATCTAAAAACCATATCTTCCAATCACAATCCAATATATTTTCCACTCTCTTCGATAAGGTATAATAGACAATTATAACCAGTACACAAAATAATTTCTCGACACCTGCTGCTTGTCTGATTTATGTTCAATCTCTTTTCTCTAATTCATATGACTGTACTAAGCCCTGGAAAAAGTTACAACTAACATATAGATTTTAACAATTTTGTACATAAAATATTTTTTAAAGTTATTTTGACTAGTCTGTAATTTTTTCTAACTTTAATGAGGTCTAAAAATGATGTTTTTAGAAAGATTCAAAAACTTACAGGAGAGTCCCTATTGAACATACTTGTCTTCCGAGGAATATTTTTGCCACCACATGGGGGTGCAGTGTTCTTAATAAGCACTTTGCAGGAATCTGGAATTGTTCAGACAAGCTAGCTTGGGGAGTAGCAGGGAGGCCTGAGTTTTATGTGCCAGGACAAAATAGTTTGGTTTATCTATACTGAGGGTAAGGCCTAGAGATAGGAGTCAGTCTAAATTCATCATCCAGCTATATCCAAAATGAAATTGTCTTCATGACATTAATGATATTAATTTGTTTAAATTGTTTAATTTCAGAAAATACCTCACTATATAGGAGTTATCCTGTGTAGGGCAGCAATTCTACCAAAAGAAGTCGTATTAGTATGTGTAATATTCTCCAGTCCACGGTGGTGAATAGGAATTTAGTTATTTAAGCAAAAGTCACTTTTGTTGCTGGAATTACTTTGAGATAATTGACCCTGATGGGAGCTGTATACCTCAGATAAAAGCAAATCATGAGGACCAAGGTGAATTATATTAAGAACAATTGAGATTGTCCTATGACATGGTTATAAAATACTTAACATTTTAAATGGCTGAAGATTTTAAACTACATTGCAGTGACACAGATCCAGTATGGTTTAATTCAAATAAAACCATCCCAGCTTAGGACCCGTAGCACAGTGGTTATGGCGCCAGCCATATACAATAAAGCTGATGGTTCCAACCCGTCCCAGGCCTGGTAATTAACAATGACAACTGCAACAAAAAAATAGCTGGGGGTTGTGGTGGGCGCCTGTAGTCCCAGCTACTCAGGAAGCTTAAGAATCACTTAAGCCCAAGAGTTTGAGGTTGCTGTGAGCTGTGATGCCACAGCACTCTACTGAGACTTTGTCTCAAAAATAAAAAAATAAATAAATAAAACTATGCCATTGACCATTTATAATGATCAGAAAGGTTACTAACAGCAGAAACATGTGTTACTGAGAACACACCAAAAGAATTTCCCACAAACTTTGTTACACCAGCTTGAATTTCCCACCTACTTTGTTCCATCTGTTTTCTGCTTCTACTTCTGTAGAGGGCATACCACATATTTCTAAAAAAAATGGCCAGTTGAAAAATTAGTTCATCAGTTTATATTGAACATTTTAGGAGAGTCTCTAACTCTTTACATCACATAGGTACCATTTAATGTTTTAGAAATGAGAAATCATAGTATAATTTTAGTGGAAAAAAAAATCATGAGCTTTGAAATCAGGTAGACCTGACTTGGAATTCTAGGTTTATCATGCACTAATTGTGCAACTGCTATCTATTCCTCAAAGGAAACAATAGAAAATTCAGATGGGATTCTGAAGGTAATTTAATGAAGGGAGGTATGAGCAGATTGACAGAATAATCAAGAAATAATGAGGCACTCAGAGACTCAAGGGCAGGAACACGGAGCATTTATTACTGTAGGGCTTAGATGCAGTGGCTCTCAACCTTCCTAATGCTGAGAACCTTTAATAGAGTCCAAGGGGGTCACAACCCACAGGTTGAGAACTGCTTAGCTTAGAGCAAATGAGAAGAAATAGAGAAACAGTCTGTTGAGAGCTATAGCCTTGAAAAAAAAGTATGCCTGGAAGGATCTACAGACATAGAGACTGCCCACCATCAATGCTACGGAAGGAAATAAACATCATGGCCCTTTTCTTCTCACAACCTCTGATTTCTTCAATGGGTCACCCTTTGGTTAAATCCAAACAGACAACTAGAAACAAGATAGCAAGGAAGCATGTGGTGGGACAGTCAATAGGGGTCATCCCTTTAGTCATTAAACAGGGCAGAGATGATGAGAGAATTATTCCGGGTTAAGGAGATGCAAGCAGAGAAAAGTAGCTTACTTTCTTTGTCCCTTTTTCCTTATTTGTAAAAAGAGATATGAATAAACTCTTGTTCAATAAAAATTCCATAAAGATGAAATTAAATGTACAAAAAGAAAATAATGTAGTGAATATCACAATGTAGGTGCTCAAATAATAGAACTTATTTTATTTTAAGCAATAATTAATCACTGTGAAGGTAACTGTATATTCTCTATTAAAATCCAACAATGATCCAACAAATTTATCCCCCAGGAAGCTACTTTATGTCTTCTCTAAAGGAAGATGTTGTTTTCTTCTTTACATAAAAAAGATAGACCATGAACACAGAGAAGAGAGCACTAGAAAATTAAGTTCTATAATGCTGTGAATCATACACATCCTTGGCTTGGACATAAGGGCCCTACAGACATAGCCAGTTATATATTCCTTACCAGGACAATCCTACTTACAGAGCCCAGGAGTGGGCAGGGATAACCGACTTGGGTTTCTAAACATGTTGTACCTTCTACTCCACCACTATCCTATGAAATATCCTAAATGAAACTATAATTCCAGTAGAAAGCAAAAGATTGCATTTTTGAGGACATGAATATGCCCTTCAATATCATTTAGCGATATTGAAAATCATCAAACATGTTTGGCAGAGTGATGTGTCGCACAGGTCTACCCCAATCACTCCTGAAAGTAGTATCCACTATCTTAACATTTTCTTCCACATCTCTAATTTTTACTGTCTATGAGAGATGTGTCTCTATCTCATATATTATTGACTCCTTCATGAGTCACTGAGACTATCACTTCACTGAGATTATGTTATGCTCTTTTTTCCCCTTATTTCCTAGAACAGAGCCAGAAAATAGATACTATATGAGCATATTATATGAGCAGACAGAAATGTGTGGACATAAAAGTGCTTGATGTGGGAATTAGATGACATGATATACTCAAACCACTTTGAAATAATCACTCAAACATGGTAGAAATAATTATTGTTGTTTTCACCATAGTTACTATTAAGAGTAATGAAAAAGTGGTGCATACATGGTCACTATTGTAGTGATGACAGGTATTATTATTTTCCAAGTTGACTAAGTCTTGGTCATACATACCTATGCTTAGAACAAGATCGGCAGTTTTTGTATTTATACTGTGATAATCACCAACTCTATATTTACAGTGACATTGCCAGCCAGAATTTGTAGTTTGAAATGATATCTTTCAAATAGTAGTAGCACTATGTCCCAGATCCCAGGACGAAATGCCAAATGTTAAATGCAAGTGCTAAACAAATAATAAAAGAGAAACCTGTATGCTTTTATTTCTAGGAAGATGAAGTAGAGGTGATTTTCTCAATATTAATTACAAATAAAATTCCAGGGAATTATATATAAAACAGTGGTAAGAAGACTCTAAAAACTGGAAAGAAGCAGGAAGACCAACTAGTGACATAGGGACCTGAGGGTGGTATGGAGGTACGTTTTCTGGGTTTTCATTTGCTTTATATGCTCAACAGTCAGGGGAGAACAAGTATAAAATTAAACAACCATCAACAGATACAAACAATAACAGCCCTAACAAAAGTCTTCCCACTCCAGCCAAAGGTCCAGGAGAGGGTAAAAGACAGAAACTTTTAGATTATAACTACTCTCCTTCAGCCAAACACCAAAAAAAAAAAAGCGACCCTACACCAGAAAAGGTCACTTGGGAGCCTAGGCTCATGCCCTTGTCAGCCTGTAATGAAGTTCCCCAATCTCTTTTCACAGATAGTATTAGAAAAAGTCTAGTAAGGGACTAAGACTTTCATCCACACTGGGAAGTAACTACACGGACTCCCAACAGTGATGTCAGTAGAGGCCACATGAGAAGCCTAAATCTGCACTTTCACTTGATAATATAAGACATCCCTCCCTCCCCTATCTAGAATAGGAGTCAGAACTTTTAACACTTTTACTGCTGTGTGAAAGTGACACCATCACTCCCACCTCTGCTAACTATGCTGTTAGCGGAGACCATGTTCTAGAAGGGTATTCCTACTTCTTCTAACCACATAGCTACCACAGAAGGCCTACTGGGAACCTACAACACCCAGCTCCACTCATCAGTAACAAGGAGCCTTGCCTTCTTGGCTGTCAACAGAGGCTTAATGGGAAACCTAGACTTTTGTCCTCACTTGATAGTAATTAGGGACACCCACCCCTCCTTCCTGAAAATGTATAGAACTCATATGAAAACATTCATAATACCAAAAATCAGGAAGATCAAAAGTGGAGAGAAAAAAGAGAATCAGTTGGTACCAATGGGAAGATGACAGTGAACATCATAAACATTCTTCAATGAGCAATGATGAATATACCTGAACCAAATGGAAAAATAGAAAATCTCATCAAAGAAATAGAAAGTCTCATAAAAGAAAGATGTAAAATACACTCAAATTGAAATTTTAAAACTAAATAATACAATCACTGCAATATAATACAAAACTCAATAGGTGAGCTCAACAAGGAAATAGAGGTGGAGGAAAGGAAAGAATCAGCAAACTGACAGACAAAACAATATAAATTAAAAGAGAATAATACTAAAAAATGACAAGACCAGAGATCTACAGAACTCAGAAAAAGATCTAATACGTTTATTGCTAGAGTCCCAGTACAAGTAGAGAAAGAGAGGAAACCTAAAAAAGCCCTCAAAGAAAAAAATGACTAAAAACACTTGGAGCTAGCTAACTATCCAACAAATAAATTGAAGAAGCCCATTATAAGCCAATGGGATAAAACTGAAAGAAGTCTATTCTAAGGCACATGACAGTTAATCTTTGAAAACTAAAAACTAAGAAAGAAAATTATGAAAGCAGCAGGAAAGAAATGACATTTTACCTGTAGGGGAAAGTCTATTTGAATTACAGTAGATTGCTCATCAGAAATCCTTCTAGAAACCATAAAGAAGAATGCAACATTTTTCAAGTGCAGATAGAAAAGAATGTTCAGCCCAGAATACGATATCTAGAGTAAAATATTCTTTAGGAATTAAGCAGAAATCAATATAATCACAGATAAAGGGAAACTAATAGAATCTATCACCAGTAGATCTATTCTAAAATAATATCTAAAGAAAGTTATCTAAATGGAAAGGAAATTATAAAGGAAGAAAGTTTTGAGTGCCAAAAAATTTTAAAAAAACATAACCCAGGAAGCAAAAAATATGAAAAAATACAGTATATTTTCCTTTATACATATTATATATATGTATTTATTTCTATTTCAAAATGTTTTTGGTTACAGGACCACTTTTGTGATGCTTAAGTCACAGCTCTAAGTGAGTCCATCATCTAAATGGTGATCACTATGTGTATTAGGTAGTGACCTGTAACTTACATGTAGCTACATTATAGGTAGATTTTTGTTTATCCCCTCTTTTCTTTCCCTCCTCCCCATGCTTTATTTCTACAGAGTTCTACTTCCCTCGGTGCATGTGTGTGCTCATTGGTTAGTTCCATTTTGAGAATGAGTATGTGTGGTGCTTGTTTTTCCATTCTTTACTTTACGTAGGATAATGGTCTTAAGTTCCATTCAAAATCATTGTAAATGGCATTAATTTATCATTTTTGTGGCACAGTAATACTCTCTGATTTTTATTAAGCCATTTATAAATTGATAATTGATAAGCGCTTAGGTTAATTGATTCCACATCTGTGCAATTGTGAATTTTTGAATAAACATTCAACTGCATGTGTGTGTTTTTTTTTGTTGTTGTTGTTTTTTTGTTTTTGTTTTATAAAATGACTTATTTTCCTTGGGAAAATACTCGTAATGGGACGACTGAATCAAATGGCAGGTCTACTTTTAGTTCTTTGAGGAATCTCTACACTGCTTTCAGTAGAGGTTGAGCTAATTTGCAGTCCTGCCAACAATGGATAAGTGTTCCTTTCAATCTGTATCCATGCCAGCATCTGTCATTTTTGGACTTTTTAATAAAAGCCATTCTAATAGGGAAAAGGTAATATCTCATTGAGGTTTAAATTTGCATTTCCTTATCATTAGTGATGCTGACCAATTTTTTCATGTATTTATTGGCCCTTGTCTATCTTCTTTTAAGAAACATCTGCTCATGTCTTTTGCCCACTTTTTAATAGGGTTATTGTTTTCCTTACTGATTTGTTTGTATTCTTTGTAGATCCTGGATATTAGCCTTTATCAGATACATAGTTTGCAAATATGTTCTCCCATTCTGTAGGTTATCTATTTGCTCCATTGATTATTTTCTTAGCTGTGCAAAAGCTTTTTAATTTAATTAAATACCATTTATTTATTTTGTTGTTGCTGCTATTGACATTGGGGTCCCCAACATAAATTCTTTGCCTAGGCCAATATCTAGAAGAGTTTTTCCAATACTTTCTTCCAGAAAATTTACCAGGAATAGAAGAGGAAGGACCTCAACAAGCTCAATCAGAAATGAAAAAGGAGATGTTACAACTGATGTTACAGGAACACAAAATATGGTCTATAAATACTATGAAAATCTCTACACATATAATCTAGAAAATGTAGAGGAAACGGACAACTTCTTGGAAACACACATCTCCCAAGACTCAATCAGGAATAAATAGAACACTTGAACAGACCAATAAAGTGTGGTGAGATCAAAGAAATAATAAAAGGTCTTCCACAGAAGAAAAGATTAGCAGATGAATTTTATCAGATCTACAAAGAAGAGCAGGTACTCATATTACAGAAATTATTCCATAACATTGAATAGAAGGAAATCCTCTCCAACTCAATCTGTGCAGCCCATATCACCTTGATATCAACCAGAAAAGGACACAACATAAAAAGAAAACTACAGATCTATAATCCTTATGAATATCAATGCAAAAAATTCTTAATAAAATATCCTTAATCATCAGAGAAATGCAAATCAAAACTACTTTGAGATATCACCTAACCCCAGTAAGAGTAGCCCACATAACAAAATCCCAAAACCAGAGATGTTGGTGTGGATGTGGAGGAAAAGGCACACTTCTACACTGCTGGTGGTAATGCACACTAATAATTTCCTTCTGGAAGGATGTTTGGAGAATACTTAAGAGACCTAAAAACAGACCTGACATTTGATCCTATAATTCCTTTACTAGGTTTATACTCAGAAGGCCAAAAGTCGCAATATAACAAAGATATCTGTACCAGAATGTTTATTGCAGCCCAATTCATAATTTCTAAGTCATGGAAGAAGCCCAAGTGCCCATCGACCCACGAATGGACTAGCAAATTGTGGTACATGTATACCATAGAATACTATGCAGCCTTAAAGAAAGATGGAGACTTTACTTCTTTCATGTTTACATGGATGGAGCTGGAACATATTCTTCTTAGCAAAGTATCTCAGAAATGGAAGAAAAAGTATCCAATATACTTAGCTCTACTATGAAGCTAAATTATAGCTTTCACATGAAGGCTATAACCCAACTATAGCAGAAGACTATGGGGAAAGGCCCAAGGAAGGGGAAGGGAGGGGGGTGGTTATGGTGGAAGGAGGGTAATGGCTGGGGCCACACCTACCGTGCATCTTAGAATGGGTACAGGCAAAACTTACTAAATGCAGAATACAAATGCCTACATACAGTAACTAAGAAAATGCCATCAAACGTTGAACAGTTTGATGAGAATATTTCAGGTTGTATATGAAACCAGCACATTGTACCCCTTGATTGCACTAATGTACACAGCTATGATTTAACTATGAAAATAAATTAATTAAAAATATTTTTAAAAAAAGAAATAAAAAGTAGAATATTTAAGCAGAGACCTATAATAAGAGATTGAATCAGTAATCAAAAACTTCCCACTGGTGGGGAAAAAGAAGGTTGGGGTTTAAATGGCTTCGATGGTAAATTCTACCAAACAGCTGAAGAATAATTTACATCAATCCTTTTCTTTGATTTTCCATACAACAACCAATTCTCCAATTCTCTGGCTCCAAAAGAATTCACTTCTGGCACTAATTATCTGGAGTGCCAGATAATTTAACCTGGAGACCCCACAGGTTAAAGACCTAATCCCATACAATTACCCCATTTCAGTTACAGCTGCAAATGGGGTCCAAAGGGTGCCTGCACTTCTGCCTTGCTAACTATAAATTTTAGGGTTCCTATAACCCCTCCTTTGGTTTGATAATGTGCCAGAGTAACTCAAAGAACAGAGGAAAGTGCTGTACTTACAACTGCAGTTTATTACAAATGAACAGCCAAAGGAAGAGGTACATAGGACACAGAGCTTCCATGTCTTCTCTGGTGTGCCACCCTTCTAGCACATTGATATATTCACCTAAGCCAGGGATTTTCAATTAGTGTGCCATAAGAGGATGTTAGGTATGCCATGAAAATTTTTAAAGATCATCAATTATTTCAAAAGAAGTTCAAAGCACAGTAAGTATATGTTTTTACTTTTTTTTTTAATCAACATAATTTAAGTGCCTAGTAGAAGTTCAAAGCACAGTAAGTATATTTTTTACTCTTTTTTTTTTTTTTTGCAGTTTTTGGCCAGGGCAGAGTTTGAACCCACCACCTCCGTTATATGGGGCTGGCGCCCTACTCCTTTGAGCCACAGGAGCCACCCTTTACCCTTTTTTTTTTTTTTTTAATCAACATAATTTAAGTGTGTAGTAGAAGTTTAACTGTAGGTTCAAGTGTGCCATGAGATTTTTTTTAAAAAAAGGTTAAAAAACCTTTTTTTAAAAGGTTTTTTTAAAACTGCTCTGATTTCCTAGTGCACTCTCTGAACCACTGTGCTACATGACATCTGGAACAGAAGAATTTCTGCCCCCAAGGAGCTTACAGCTGGGTGAGGGGGAAAGCTTTATCCAAAGATCTCTCCAGATTCGAGTCCATACAGGCCAAGCAGGCAATTTAAATGAGTGAAAGGATAAGGTCACAATTATTATGAGACTGATAGGACGATCTTATCTTTTCAAATAGATATCCCTAACATCGTCTTCAGTTGTATTTTTATAACACAGATTTTCTACTTGCCTTTTAAACATGTAGGAACTTTCTTCACAAAAGAATCAGATTTCTTTTATTTTTATTTTCTAAAATGCAGTGCCATTGAATCAGACATTTAGTTCTCCACTTGTGACAGAAATAAGTATACAGAGAGATCTTTCTCTACCACAAAAGACACAAGAGAAGCCATGGTCAATGGACACTCAGCTCAAGGAGGAAAGACGATAAGGCCTGGTGAATACCACAGAGAAGTCTGAGCCAGGGAGAAATAGGATGGCAGTGAATTACTGCCATGTAGACAAGTGGACTCAGTACTACTTCATGTCCTTGCTCTATTTTTTTTTAAGAGAAGTCCCCCAAGTGGATATTTGTGTGTGTTTTATTTGTGTGTGTTTTTTTTTTGTGTGTGTGTGTGTGTGTGTGTAATATGTATGTGAGAAATGTACTGATTTATTTTTCAATGATATATAGGCTGAATAAAACCTATATATGAACCCAGGACAGCAGATTGTGGTGTAAATTTATAATTTATAGAGTTTATATGATTTTAATAAATTAGTTTTGTCATAAAGTTTTATAAATTTATAACAATTTATAAATTACTAGTTTTGTAAATAATCTTATAAAAATTATTTTTATCAGAACTCAGTGAGAACAATGCTCTTGGAATGTTCTGGAGAGGTTTACAAAAGACACTCGATGTCAGCTACACATTAAAGGCCAGTTGAATGTGACATGGGCCCTCTCTGGACAGCAATCTGTGGAGGATATTAGAGGGTCAGAGCTGCAGACCCCTCCCTCTCAGCCTCAACAGAACTTGGGATTCTTCCTTGCCTGACAACCTGACTGCTAATGGGTGCCTCAGACCACTACACCATGAACTCTATCAAGCATGCTTCTGGAGATACTGGCCCAGAGTTGGACAAAATGATATTTATTATTTGTAAAAGTTAGTATTATCAAAATATTGTGAGTTTATTATAGGACATTTGGAAATATATAAAATGACTATGATTTCATAATGTAAACATTACTTATTCTTCCTCTCTTTTGTATCATATGTATATTTTACAAAATAGGGATACTGTTTTACTGGGTTTGGAATCTGCCTTCTTTGATGAGAATTATTGGGAACATTTTTCAATTCTATTTTTAAGAACTTCATAAGACTGTTATATAAATGGGTCATAACCTATTTGCATATTTTCTTATTTAAGGACAGTTATGTTCATTTCATTGTATCCTAGAAAAGCTTCCTGAAATTTATAACCTTAATAGACAAATCATGGTCCTCTTTGCTCATTATTTCTTTATCTTTGGGCATGAACCTCACCCAGCTTTCTCCGTGCTTGTCCAGAGTTTTGATTCTCCTTTCTCCTCTCTCTTTCACACTCTCTCTCTTTCTTTCTCTTTCTCTTTCTCTTTCTCTCTCTCTCTCTCTCTCTCTCTCTCTCTCTATCTCTCTCACAAACACACACACACACAGGATTTTGTTCCTTCTTTATGTGATAGACTCAGCATAAGCAGAGCATACTGTCCTTGAATAAGGAGTTGGAGTGACATGATCCAATTTAGGAGAGACATGTTTCAACTGTGCTATCATCCTTGATGGCAGAGGACTTGTCTGTGTGTGGGACATTCCCTGCAATGCCAGTGACTTAAATGCAACTACAGGTGAGCCCTCATTAGCCCCAGGCAGCCAAAGCAGATTTGCTGAGTGTGACATCATCCAGGCTGGGGAGACTGCTCAAGTAAAACCAGACACCAGAGTGAAAAGAGAAGCCAATTATCCAAAGGCAAATGAGGCTGTAATTATGGCTTCAGCTAAAGAGAGTAAAATTATTTGAGGACAGACTTCCCATTTCTGTTAGAAGCACAACACCAGACAGTTGTTTAGAATAAGAGCCTGGATCAAGTCCTGATTTTGCTACCTTAACCAAGGCAGTTTACCTCTAGCAGCATCCAAATCTTAACTTGTAAAATGGAAACACTCATTAGTTTATCATGAACATTAAATGAGATGATGCCCATGAGAGGCAGAGAGAAGTCTGGTACTTAGCCAGGGCTTATAATCAAAGTGTCGTCATCATCATCATTATCAGTAACTATCAGTAGTATTACTATTATTTGTAGTCATCTGATAGCATCACAGAATGTGCAACTGAAGTCAGGAGACCTAGTTCCTCAGTTCTGCTGTTTCCTATACATTCCTACTTAGAAAATGAAATCATCCCTTGGTCTAATTTTCATCATCTCTCACAAAAACTTGAATTAGGGGATAAGTTAGACCCCTTCTGCCCTGAGGTTTGTGGACCTAATCTAACTCTGGCCAGAAGCTTTGGGTTTTGAGTACTCTGTGGAGCAGCACTTGCCACTTTCATTGCATCAAGTCCTCCTCAAAGGGAGAAACCCAATTTCCCATTTAGTGCATGTGGCATGCTTGCTAACTTGCCGGAGGTGCACTGTGCTGAGAGCCACAAGGCACCACCTTGATGCATCTTCACATCAGCTTTATAGGGTTGTTATAGGGGCTGTTAATCTCATTTTTGCAGGTGCTGAAGCTGAGACTTAGGTAGCTGGGATTTAGCTGCAGGCTCCTAACATCCAAACCAAATTGTCCTCTGTGTCCCCAGCATTCAGTATAGTGACTAGTAATACATTTGTGCTCACAAGTCAGTGATTTTCAAACAATGTGCCAGAGAGGATCTTAGGTGTGCTGCAAAACTTTTTAAAAATCATTAATAAAATTATCTTTGAAAGAAATTCAAAGCACAGGAAGTATATTCTTTTTTACTTTTTTTGATCAACATAATTAAGTGTACCACAGAAGTTTAACTATATGTTCAAGTGTGCCATGAGATTAAAAAAAAAAAAGATTGAAAAGTACTATCCTAAGCAGAAGCTATGCAAACCAGATTGTTCGAGTTTCTATCAAGACTTCACTAATTAATCACGATTGGTTAAATCAACAGAGATTGGTGACAACTCAATCTCCAAGTCTCCTCCCCTCCTGGAGATCAGAGGTGATCTAGAGGCTGAAAGTTTCAACCCTTCAATTACCTGGTTGATTCCTCTGGCAATAAGGCCCCAACTTGAAGCTATCTATCTAGGAACCTGCCAAGAGTCACCTCCTTAGCATAAACTCGAGCATGGCCAAAAAAGCCTAGTTTTGAATAACAAAAAACATTCCTCTCAGCACCCGTGCACAGCAGTTATGGCACCAGCAACATACATCCAAGCTGGCAGGTTTGAACCCTGCCTGGGCCACCTAAACAACAATGACAACTGCAACAAAAAAAATAGCTGGAGGTTGTTCCAGTCACCTATAGTCCCAGCTACTCCTGAGGCTGAGGCAAGAGAATTGCTTAAGCCCAAAAGTTTGAGGTTGCTGGGGAGCTGTGACCATGGAACTCTACTGAGGGAAACATAGTGAGACTGTCTCAAAAAAAAAAAAAAAAAAAAAAAATTCCTACCACTCCAGAATTCCAAGAGTTTGGAGAGCTCTGTACTGAGAACAATGGACATAACCCAAATATATACACATATATATATATTTTATTATATCATACCTTCTCAAACTCTATCAAAAAATAGAAAAGGAAGGAACATTTCCTAACTTATTCTATGAGGGCAGAATTACCTTTACACCAAAGCCAAAGAAAGGTATCACAAGAAAATGACAGACTAATATCCTTTATGAATATAAATGCAAAACCTGAACAAAACAGTAGCTAACTGAATCCAGTAGAATATTAAAAGGATTAACAAAAGAAATGATCTAAAGATTGTGAGTCAGATTCCAGGCCCAGAGAGATATTAAAATGAGACAGCAATCATGTCCTACTTCTCCCTTGAGCTATATATTGATATCTTGAAACTGCTCACTATTGCCACAATAGCTACAAATTAACTTAACAATGCTGCACCAGACCCTATAAACCACACCCTATAGTTTAAAAATGTATACCCAATCACTAATCAATGTTATTTCTTAAAACAAATGATAATTCCTGACAAACAACTTCTTATCAGGCCAGTACCTGGGTTTTCTTTTATTGTTTTTTGTCTTTTTGGTGGAGTGGTTTGCCTTTAAAAATCCCCTTGTAACTGCTATTAATCAAACTACATATTACTCAGGGCAATTTGAATCTATATTGCTGCTTTGCAATCAGCTCTTTACCTATATTAATTTTGCCTCAGCTTTATTTCTTTTGGGTCAACATTTCTGGTGGTGTAAATAGGAGTCAGAGTAGTTCCCCCTGATGTTTCTCTCTCTGGGTCAGAGGCCATACTGATAGAATCAGGTACCTGCCCAAATAAACTTGCCCCACCCAGGCAGGGTCAGGTTCATGGCCCACCCAGGATGGGTCACACTCATGTCCCTCTCGGAAAATAGAAATGGCACCAATCCTGGCAGCCTTAACCCTTTAAATCACTGTCCGCCATAGCCAACGTGTGGATTTCTCCACAGTCAGGAATATCACCCCACCTGCACTCTAGGTGTAATAAAAGCCACTTTAATTTCATGAATTGGATCTCCATTTTCCTTTCGTCTTGCATCTCAGAATGATTTTATCTTTAGGTCTGGAACCCTTCCCTACTACCCTGAATATATCCCATTTTGTCTCAAAGAGGGGCTTAGAATGTTTACCCGCACAAACATTCCATCTTCAGAAGTCCCACCAGGTATTTTGGGTTTGTTCCCTTGAATTCAAACCTCCCACTCTTTGTTTAAAGGTCTACTCTAGACTTTACTTGAGTTTTTCAAACTTCTTTCCTTTCAGACTGAAGGCTTTGGTCTCTGTTTTTGGACAAAAAATTAGGGGAAAGAGCTCTGCAGAGAATTGCCTTTTTTCTGCTTGTCTCATAACTAAGGGTTCAGGACAAAGTTTAGGTCAAGGATTAGCAGTTAGGCACCAGTGGTTTCATTTTATACAGCTTGCTTCTTAAGATTCCAGCGTTTTCTATTACTTGAAAATTCACACTTAGTCCTTCATTTGCAACCAATTCCTGTTAGTTCCTTTTTTGCCCTTCTGGAGGAGTATGATATGGAGATCTGGTTTCCCTCATTTTATTCCCTTGGTTGTTAGACACTATCATATTTCAAACATTCCCAACCTTGAACACTTTCGAAAAGTTCCTAAACTATGGGAAATGAAGTTTCAAAAACTGAATGTTCTTTTTAAAAACACCAGCTGGATTTATCTATAATACATTATGGGCATCCCCTCTTAACTATCTAGGAAAGTGAACTCACTTAACCCAGAATAGCCATAAGCAACAAAGACCAAAAATGGGGATTTTTTGGAATATTTAAAATAATTTATTTGTGCACACAATTGAGAAAAATTGATTTTAAAACCAGATAATTTAAATAGAAGACTTAATCCCAATGGTATCTAAAACTTTACTAAAAAAATCTTAAAAGAAAAAATGCCTCCATTCAAGAGGTAAACAAAAGGATTTTGAAACTCTTAAAAAAGACTTTGCAGGCTTTCTCCCTTTTGCGTCCAACTCTACTTCTCCCCTACCTCTGAGATCTAAACTCATCCCATCCCTTTCTGTGGCATATGTATGCCATGGAGTACTATTCAGCCCTAAGAAAAGATGGAGATCTTACATCTTTTGTGTTTACCTAGATGGAGCTGAAACACATTCCTTTTTGGATTGCTTGTTTGTTTGTTTGTTTGTTTGTTTGTTTTTGAGACAGTCAGCCTGAGTAGACTGTCAGTTGCCGTGCCATCACAGCTCATAGTAAACTCAAATTCTTGGGCTCAGGCGATCCTCTTGCCTCAGCCTCCCAAGTAGCTGGGACTACGGGTGCCTGCCACAACACCCAGCTATTTTTACAAACAGGGTCTCACTCTCTCTTGCTCAGGCTGGTCTCAAACTCCTGAGCTCAGGCAACCCACCTGCCTCAACCTCCCAGAGTGCTAGGATTACAGGCGTTAGCCACCGCACCCAGCTGAATATATTATTCTTAATAAAGTATCTCAAGAATGGGAAAAAAGCATCCAATGTCCTCAATGCTAATATAAAACCAATATATAAACAACTACATACCACACAAAAGATAAAACACAAATATAGTCTATCAGGGGGGAGAAGAGAGAGGAGAAGGGGAGGAAGAGGAAAGGATGATTAGTAGCATCTCACCTTATGTGAGGATGTTCATGCCCCATGGGTAAACGATTCAACTACAACTTGAATTTTACCTCATAACTGAAAAAAATGTAACCTAAACATTTGTACCCTAATATTAATTTGAAATAAATAAATAAATACACTCATTCCTTTCTACTTGTTCCCTCAGTCTCCACACATCTCTTAGGCAGAGATTTCTGGAATTCCACAAGGCATACATTTCTTTCTCTCAAATAGGAAGATATGTGTTTAAATTTGTAACAGTAGCATCACATTACACACATACATACATACATAAACACACACAGAAATTAGTATATCCATGTATGTCAAATACAGATTAAAATAGCAGGTCATTTATATATAGAGTTGTAGTCTTCCAATAAAAGTAGGCTAAATCCCCCGGGGTATATGGGGAGAAAGTAACTACTTTTGCTCTACCCCTTTGCTTAAGGAATGTCCAGTTTTGAGAGACTGGAGGTACGGATGGATTTTCTTGTTTTGTTGATTATTTGATCCTTTTAACAAGAAGTTCATGAACTAAGCTGTTGGACTCAACATAGAGTAGAGAAAATATCTTTTAGTCTAGATTTCTGCCCTGCTTAGATTTTAAAAGTATAAGCATGAATTGCCAATTCCACTTGATGTAAACAAAACTTTTTTATACTATATATATACAGTATATATATATATATATATATATATATATATATATGTATAGATATAAATAAAACTTATTGTTATCAGTCCAGGTTCAGAAACTTGTGGTAGACCAGTTCCAGATAGTTTCATTTCACCTGTAAACTGTATCACTTTTACTGATATTGTAATTTTCAAATGTATAATATGTATACAGATGTGCCCTGCATTTAGTCTGCCTTGTTCCTATTTTGATTTTTGTTGAGTTTCCTGCCTGCTTGCCAAAAGCTAGGCTGCATCAGGCCCATGTACAATTGAAAGCATAGACATCCTTGAGCTTTAAAGCATTGAACAAACTGGAAAATACAACATACCACATACTGAAAAAATAAAATAAAATAAAATAAATGAATAAATAAATAAATTTGTAACAGAGAGAACCAGAATTACAAAATGAAAATAAAACTACTAAGATTATAAAATTAGAGATCCAACATTTTTTCTAAACCAGGACTAAACAATGGCACTTACGATTTATTGACCAAATGTCAGACAATACATTAAATGTCCTATAGTCCCTTAGAGATATAAATCTTATGTTTTTTAAATGCTAACATACAAGGAATTAGTTAAGCAGTTGTCCAACTGAGATCAGATCTGAGACAATCAGATCTGTTGCAATTTTATTCTCAGATACAATAGGCTTTAAACCAACAAAAATAAGGAAAGATAAGGATGGTCACTTCATATTTGTTAAGGGTAACACTCAACATGAGATTTCAATTATTAACATTTATGCACTCAGCCAGAATGCACCTCAATTTATAAGAGAGACACTAACAGACAAGAGCAACTTGATTTCCTCCAGCACCATAATAGTTGGAGATTTTAACACCCCCTTGGCAGTGTTGGATAGAGCCTTCAATAAGAAACTAAGCAAAGAAATTTTAGACTTAAACTTAACCATTCAACATTTGCATCTAACAAACATCTATAGAACATTTCTTCCTAACAAAACTGAATACACATACTTCTCATCAGCCCATGGATCATCCTCCAAAACTGATCACATCTTAGGTCACAAGTCTAACCTCAGCAAATTTAAAATAATAGAAATTATTCCTTGCATCTTCTCAGACCATCATGGAATAAAAGTTGAACTCA